>JAXGGA010001318.1:37500-157910 GCA_038373865.1 Uloborus plumipes | reverse complement strand
CGCCACTGGTCTGAAGCAGGCAAATTAGCAGAACAAAATGTCCTATCACTTTATTCCGAAAAGCTTCTACTTTGTCCGCTCCGAAGAGATTTTCTACGAAGCCTCTTGCTGCGGCAATCATTTCTTCAGCCTTTTTGGCATGCAGAAACTCTTTTAGTGTTTTGATTATCTCTGCTTGGTCATCTGCTACTCTCTATGAAAGAAACTCCTTGGTACTCAATATAATTTCATTGTGACGCTTTCTCTTCGTTGCGTTGTTGGTACCAAGGAGTTGAATACTTTCCTTTTTCTATCATCTTCCTCAATATCTTCTTCGTCGGAGGGCATATCAATTAATTTCTTCTCCTCTCCTCCAGCTAATTTAGGAAGGGAAAAAAAGAGAAAGAAAGAATTCCGTTTACGAAAACTAGGAGTAACCAAATGTTGGATTTTACAATGTCGCCCAGTGACTCTGTTTTACATTTTCTAGGCGACAAATTTTCTTCACTAGGCGACATTAGTGTCGCCTAGTCCCTATGTTAAAAAATGCTCTGGTACACCTATTCTATATTAGAATACCAGCTGATTTAAGTTCTGTGCCATTATTTTTATGAAAGTATGCATAAAAATGTTACGTTTTTCTCTTCATATGTTTTCTTTTCACTTAAATTTCAATTTTTTACTCTCCAGTAAAACTGCCAAACTGAATCTTTTAGAAAGTTGTCATCTGGTTGTTTTACAGCATCAATAAATTTGACTTAGCCATTTAGTTTTGGAATGTCTGAGTTATATTATTAAGATTCCTGATTAGTTTTGGAACGACCCCAAGGGGCGGTTCACGATAAATTCGATAACTAAGTACTATCACACAGCTCAAACACAGCGTGAGATTGTAGGAGAGTAATGTTATAGTTAAATGTTAAAAAAAAAAAAAGTAGGACAAGCTTTGTGGTCTGCAGCAAAAAAAAAAAAAAAAAAAAAGAACCACCCTAAGGGACAGGTGTCGTATAGGTCAAAAAAGAGCACTTTTACATTCATGCTTTGACAGTAAAATATAGATTGATTTAACCAGTAAATAAACTGCTCGGGACATACAAATGACTCCCTCATGACATATTCAAAACGAAACATCTCTGAAAAAACAAAATATTGATACTGATAAATAATTATAAAATATGTTATCAATGACCTATTTAACTCTGGATTAAAATAAGTCACTAGAGGGGTAAAATAAGACATGCTTTAAAGGCTTTAATTTCACGCTTCGTGGAGCAGTAACTTTGTGCTTTTATTCAATAATTAGAAAACAATTAGTATATGAATATTTCTTGAAAATAATATTGCTCTCTTGATCTATCGCGGGACCAGGAATGACTAGCACTGCTAACTATTCATCAAACTTTTAAACCGCATCTCTCTCCGAACCGATTTTAACCATTTTTTCACCGTAGATAGCTGCAGTAACAGGGGGCAGGATAAGCTATAATTTATTTCTAAAAAGCTTAGTTTAAAAAAGTTATTATGCAAAACATTAAATTTCATGTAATTTCCCCATTAAATGTTTAAATTTTCAACCCATTGTTGCAAAAATTTGTTGCCATGCAACAACTATATTGATTGTAATCATAATGAAAATTTTGAACCAAGGCCTCTCTGGAGTAAGTATGGAATTTATTGCTTTCTAAGGATTTTATATTTATCTGAGTCAACAATCGCTAACGGGTGAAATAAAAAAAAAAATTGAATGTAGCAATAGTTGGAGAATAGAAAGTGTTTATAGTCAAAAAAAAAATTCTAAATTAGGCACATAAGATGTTTTCACCTCACCAATGTAGTCACGAGGATTGAAACTAATAATGGGACTTATTTCCATGCAATATTTGGAAATGGTTAATTCCAGTGCAATTGATACTGTAAATATACAGGGTGTCCACTCCAATCGTGGACCAATAGCTAATTTCTAAACCGTTAGAGATAAGCATATAGTTTATTTAGGAAAAAATCTCCAAATTACGAAAGGAATTTTGGGTCTATTCAATGTGTTTCAAAAAATCAAATTTTGAAAGAGTTACGAAATTTAAATTTTTATACAGACCCCCAGTCCTATCAATCATATTTAGTAAAACATTCTTGACACTGTAACGTTTAAAACAAAAAAAAAAAAAAAAAAAAAAAATCACTCTTCTACCACAAAAATTGACCGAGTTATGACGTTTTGAAAAATCAAGATTTTGCATTATTTCGCATACGGTCTCTTAAGCGATCTCTCGATGACGTCATGAAATAATGCAAAATTATGATTTTTCAAAACGCCATAACTCAGTCAATTTTTGTGGTAGAAGAGTGATTTTTTTTAGTTTTAAACGTTACAGTGTCAAGAATGTTTTACTAAATATGATTAATAGGACTGGGGGGCTGTATAAAAATTTAAATTTCGTAACTCTTTCAAAATTTGATTTTTTGAAACACATTGAATAGACCCAAAATTCCTTTCGTAATTTGGAGATTTTTTCCTAAATAAACTATATGCTTATCTCTAACGGTTTAGAAATTAGCTATTGGTCTACGATTGGAGTGGACACCCTGTATATTTATTTTAATATACCAAGCTTATAACATTTCCTATTTACTTAAATATGTTTTGTAGCTTGCATTTGTATTTAGGGTGTGAAATACATTTTTACTTTCTTCTATATCTAATATATAGAAGAAAGTATTAGTTTCGTGAAAATTTTCGAATGTCGAATTTTGACGGATTTGCACGTTTTGAGGTGCGCTGAGTCCATTTCGACCATTTTTGGAAAATGTCTGTCTGTGTGTGTGTGTCTGTGTGAGTCTGTATGAGTGTGACCAGTTTTTGTGGCCGCGCTAGAGCAAAAACTACTGAATGAAATCGAACAAAAATTTTTGCACATATGTACCACCATGTGAACTGGTGCACCTGACTTTTTTTTGCGAATTCCTCCAAGGGGGGTGGAGCAATCGCACGTGTTCTGCGCGGGGGTGATTGCTATATCTCAGGAAGTAACCGGCGGAATCAAACGAAAATTGGTCCATAGGTAGACCCTACTGAGTACAGGTGCTGATTCAATTTGTTTGTCAATATCTTGAAGGGGGGTGGAGCAATTGCACGTGTTCTGCGCGGGGGTGACTGCTACATCTCAGGAAGTAACCGGCGGAATCAAACGAAAATTGGTCCATAGGTAGACACTACTGAGTACAGGTGCTGATTCAATTTGTTTGTCAATATCTCGAAGGGGGGTGGAGCAATCGCACGTGTTCTGCGCGGGGGTGACTGCTACATCTCAGGAAGTAACCGGCGGAATCAAACGAAAATTGGTCCATAGGTAGACCCTATTGAGTACAGGTGCTGATTTAATTTGTGTGTCAATATCTCAAAGGGGGGTGGAGCAATCAAAAGTGCTTATTTTGTCATTGCACCTACTGTATCTCGAGAAATATTGCTGCGATTTGAATGAAATTTGGAATAACACTAACCCAATATGGAAGCAAGCATCGATTAAATTTTGGCGCCAATCGCCCCAGGGGGAGGGTGGGGTGATTTTTGCGCTTAGTCAACAATGCGAAAAATTAATTCATTAAAAAATCGCTTTCACGCTATTTAATTATCAAAACAGCTGAAAACTTTCAATGATTTGAAATTTTTAACTGTTGCCAATTTCTTTTTACTAACAAATAAAATGTTTGTAATTAATCTAAACAAGGCTTTTGCAATGATTTCCAATTTCGCTCATTGATTCTGCATTTGCAGGGTTATTACGATAATTGGGAAATTGTAGCTGTCTCCAATTACTCGGGCGAGTACGTATTTTATTTTGTAACCGGAATTCATAAGATAGATATAGAAGAAAGTTTCGTGACGGCCACGACAGCTAGTTTTAGTTTATCCATAACATAGCCATTGTTTACAGAAGTAGCCATTATGTTTATAGATATGCTATGCACTTTAATGTTGGGAAATTTATGACTGAGTTTCACTAAACCACTCTACACCCATCAGAAAACCGGGCAGGGCCGGGTACCCGGCTAGTTATTCTATATTGCAGGAAAGAATGACGGCATGAAAGTATACTTTTTTGACGTTTTCCCAAAAAACTTAACATTTTTCCACTTTCCAACTGATAAAGTTAGGCTTTCAATGGCTTTGAATCAGCTATAAATTTCTTCCAAACACAAGTTTTATTTATTAATTATTTACTTATTCAATTTTGTGTCTGTGACTCTTTTTTCAAAGACATCAAAAGTAAATGACAATGCAAATATTACTCGTTTAAAATTAGTGCACATATACATGAAAAAAAAAAGATTTAGTAAGCAAAAAAGGTAATTAGCTATATAGTATTTGCTAAGCTAAACCTAATGCAAAATATGACCTATTCTACCCCACTTGTCTTTTTACCGTGTTTTTTATTAGTTATTTACTTATTTAATTTTGTGTATGTGACTCTTTTTTCAAAGACATCAAAAGTAAATGACAATGCAAACATTACTCGTTTAAAATTAGTGCACATATACATGAAAAAAAAAAAAAGATTTAGTAAGCAAAAAAGGTAATTAGCTATATAGTATTTGCTAAGCTAAACCTAATGCAAAATATGACTTATTCTACCCCACTTGTCTTTTTACCGTGTTTTTTCTTCGTGTGCGTTTAGGAAATTATTCTTGAACATAGGCTCTATGCTGTAGGTTAAAAAATTAATGTGTACTTTCGTTCAATTTTCTTTAAATCAAAAGTTTTACGATGAACACAGTCAAGCTTCTAATACGAAAAACACTTAATCGTTAATATCTGTCGCTTTAAAGTCGAAGTTGCAGCTTATTTTGCATATAAAATGATTCCTGTTAACAGTAAGTATCTGAAGAAAGATATTAATTCTTTGGAAAGGGTACAAAGAAGGGCTGCAAGGTTAGTAAATTGATTTTCTAATTTAGACTATGATTCCAGACTTAGAATGCTTAATATGTATAGTCTTGAGCAAATTAGAATCAGGGGGGACATGATTCAGTTTTTTTAAATTTATTAAAACGAATGATGTTATGGGGTTGGATTTTTACACGGAAAACAGGACAAGGGGTCATTGTTTTAAACTGTTCAAATCTCAGGCTAATCTGGAAATTCGGAAAAATTACTATTTTAGCAGGGTAGTGGGAATTTGGAACAGTTTGCCGAAAGAGGCGGTAAGGAGCAATGGAGTAGATAGCTATAAGAGGGCCATTGATCTTCATCAGGGTCTATAATTTGATTAGGACTAGCCCAGTTGGGCCCAGAGCCTGTTGCTGGTCGTGGCATTTGTATTTGTATTAATATATTACAATAGCAACGAAAAAAAAGAATATAATTCATTTTTTAAATTATGTTTTAGAAACTGACCTATTTTACCCGGTGACTCATTTTACCCCACCTGACCCTACATTCAGTGGCGTACATAGCACCAACGGTTTGAAGGCGCTACTATCCAGAAAAATAGCACTATGAATAACATGGAAAAAATATATTTTATATTTTAATAACGGCGTGGGGGGTGGGGCGCACTTACAAATCTTGCAAGGGAGCGCACCTAGGTCTATGTACGCTACTGCCTACATTCTATGTTAAAACTTCGACATGTGCAATAGCCGAAGTTTCGGCATTCGGTGAGTACAGAGTGTGTGAATAATATTTACCTGTTTGCAAACTTTACTACACTGTAAAAACCAGGGGTGCCAAACGGGTGACTTTAGTCAACAGCAGCCGAAGGGTGCCATCAGGGAGCCAAAGTGGGGATTCGATGCCCTTCAGCACCCTCCTGGGTGAACGGTACTTCCGAAGACCGAGGGTGCCATTAAAAGCACCAATAGCAGAACGTAGATAATAGCGCATGCACGTTGACTCATTTCCAGCCATTATTAATAGCGGACGGTACGTAGCATCGAAACGAATTTGCTTCATCTTTCACATTGGATAAATACAACTGAATTTACTGTCTGCCTGCGTTTAGCGCGCCTGGCAGTCACGATCGCTTCCATTTGAAAAAGGGGTGATACGATAAGGAGACGCACTTGCCGGTGCTTTCGCTTCTTACTTCCTGTTGAATGTTACTTCGAATTTCTCCCCTATTTTGAGGAAATCCAAAGAGACCTCAGGCATGCGCAAAAACGAGGAAGGTTTTACGATAAAAGATTAGACAGTACTCACTTTATTTGGTCTCACGTTATTTTTTAATCCTCGCGGAAGGACACCCAACAGGCATTTTATCATAGTTTACTATTAGAACTTTCCAACACATTTAAAATTGTTTCAGTTGACTACTGCGTGTAAGTTCAGCTTATTGCTATAACATTGTTATGTCTTGTATTTTCTATCATGCATAAACGTTACTTTAAAAATATGTGCCGGTATTTTCATGAATACTAGATAAACAGCATTTACTGATCAAAATGCTTAAACTAACTGATACAAAAGAAAAGAAAAGAAAGAAAAAAAAAAACAGATTCAACTAGCAATTAGAAAGTTTTAGAAATTATTATATTTTAAACTTTACTGTCTCATTTTCTGAATATAATTAGTGCTGTTTGCTTACATTGTCAGGAATCAAGCGGATTTTCAGCAAAAAATACTTATTTATAACGATGCGAAGCATTTCAGTGGGCAAAATAATATAGCTGTTTCGAAACGATAACTGCGTCAGATAGAACATAGAAAAAAGAATCTCTCTCACTATTATTTATTATAAACACTCGAATCTCATGACTCATTTCGCGAACTTTTCTTTATATTTGTTCTCTTCTTTATATTTTGTCTTGGTTAAAATTTTGATGTTTATGAAATAACTTAATTATTCAGTGATCGTAATACAACTGAATATTTTTGGCTTTTCGTAAAAGTGATTCAACATCCCACTTCATTTTTAATAGAAATACTGTTGTAGTAAATGTTAAGAACATTTTAAGCTGAGTGATCTCGTGGATATATATATATATATATTATATACATATATATATATTCATATATATATATATATATAATATATATATATAATATATATATATATATATATTATATATATATATACATATACGAGAGTTAGAGCTCGGACAGATGAATTGAAGTCATGAATTCCTTTAAATTATGTTGGAAAGTTTGAACTGTGAGACAATGCCTTAAATTACCAGTTTCTGTCGTTTTAAAACCAGAATTCAATGTGAAAAATGTGCAGAGACTTCGAAAAAAAAAGCAAATGAAGTTGAACATAATGACAAACAAAAACACATACAGCTTAGGAGGGGGTGGGATCGGCAATAGAGAACAGCGATGGTGCCATTATTCTCACCTACGCTACGGTTCTATCTTTCACCCCGCCGAGTACGTTGGGTTGAGGGTGCCTGTTTTTCACCCATCAACGGGTGAAATCCTGGCTCCCTCCTGGGTGCCTGTCTGTCTTTACTAAACTGTCTTTACCACATTAAAGCCCGTGCAACGCCGGGCCACGCAACTAGTCTTAAAATATTTAATGAGAGGTTCATACATAAGAAATAACGAAGAAGAAATTTTCGTACTCTCTTGCACCAAAATATACAGTATAGTCCGTGGAGTTAGTGCAAAAATATTTCACTTCCGGATACCAGTCTGAAATTTTATGTGGAGCTTATATTCACATAGGAGGACAAAAAAACGCCGGGAGACACTTGATCGGAGGTCAAGGTCATTATGTGATGACGTCATCAAAATGGCCGCTTTTACAGGTAAATAAGTTCGTTTAACTGCTTAAAACTCCATCATAGATTTAAATATTGCAAAACTCAAATATATCATCTGAAAGCTCTTTAAAAGAGCTATTTAGAAAGATTTAATTTTTCTTTCTGAGGTCAAGGTCCCACCTGTAATGACGTCATCAAAATGGCCGCTTTTACAGGTAAATACGTTTGTTTAACTCCCCCTAAAACTCCATCATAGATTGAAATATTGCATACTCAACTATATAATCTGAAAGCGCTTTAAAAGATCTATTTATAAATATTTAATTTTTCTTTCTGAGGTCAAGGGCACACCTGTGATGACGTCATCAAAATTGCCGCTTTTACAGGTAAATACGTTCGTTTAACTGCTTAAAAGTCCATCATAGATTGAAATATTGCAAAACTCAAATATATCATCTAAAAGCTCTTTAAAAGAGCTACTTAGAAAAATTTAATTTTTCTTTCTGAGGTCAAGGTCCCACCTGTAATGACGTCATCAAAATGGCCGCTTCCACAGGTAAATACGTTTGTTTAACTCCCCCTAAAACTCCATCATAGATTTAAATATTTCAAAACTCAACTAAAAATCTGAAAGCGCTTTAAAAGATCTATTTAGAAAGATTTAATGTCTCTTTCTGAGGTCAAGGGCCCACCTGTGATGACGTCATCAAAATGGCCGCTTTTACAGGTAAATACGTTTGTATAACTCCTCCTAAAACTCCATCATAGATTTAAATATTTCAAAACTGAAATATATCATCCGAAAGCGCTTTAAAAGAGCTATTTAAAAGTGCTTGGTTTTATTTTCTAGGACAAATAGTTGAAAAGTTGTAACAATTTTAAATTGAAAATTTATAAAAGAGACAATTTCTTTATATTTTCCGTCTTTGAGGTAAAAATTTCGCTGTGATGCATCATGCATTAAAAAAATATTTCCAATTTTATTACATTTAAGAATAAATTAGTAGAACTACGTACTATTTATCGGTATTTTATGTAGATATTGAATGGTACAGTTTTCCGTGTAACAGATAACAGAATTATTTTTTTTTGTATTAAAACGTGTATTTTTCCGTATTTCTTTTATATAATTAAAATGCAGGCATTTTTGACCCAATTATTGATGACGATATTATTAGTTACATCTCAGTTCCTTTAGGAGCTTTGGCTCTGCTTGTTTCTGCATTGCAACATCTGTTACATTCAATACCTACATAAAATACCGATAAATAGTACGTAGTTCTACTAATTTATTCTTAAATGTAGTAAAATTGGAAAGATTTTTTTATAATGCATGCATCACAGCGAAATTTTTACCTCAAAATCATTTCAATGCAAAGAAATTGTCCTTTTTTATACATTTTCATTTTAAAATTGTTATAACTTTTCAACTATTTGTCTTAGAAAATAAAACCAAGCACTATGAAATAGCTCTTTTAAAGCGCTTTCGGATGATATATTTCAGTTTTGCAATATTTAAATCTATGATGGAGTTTTAAACAGTTACATGAGCGCATTTACCTGTAAAAGCGGCCATTTTGATGACGTCATCACAGGTGCGCCCTTGACCTCAGAAAGAAACATTAAACTTTTCTAAATAGATCTTTTAAAGCGCTTTCAGATGATATAGTTGAGTTTTGAAATATTTAAATCTAAGATGGATTTTTAGGGGAAGTTAAAAGTATTTACCTGTGGAAGCGGCCATTATGATGACGTCATTACAGGTGGGACCTTGACCTCAGAAAGAAAAATTAAATCTTTCTAAATAGCTCTTTCAAAGAGCTTTCAGATGATACATTTGAGTTTTGCAATATTTCAATCTATGATGGAGTTTTAAGCAATTAAACGTATTTACCTGCAAAAGCGGTCACTCGATGACGTCATCACGGGAGTTCATGACCCCTGATCAAGTGTCTCCGGGCGGTTTTTTGTTCTTATATATGTACATAAGCTCTGTATCAAATTTCATACTGGTATCCGGAAGTGAAATATTTCGGCTGTTTTTGTCGCAGACTAGTAGGCATCATTTCAGGAATTGTCTGGGAACTGTAGAACTTAACTTTTTTACACAATCCGTCAAGATTTACAACCCTATTATTTCACAGCACAACAACACGAAAAATATCTGCTTTCTGAAATATATTTTTTACATCTCAAGCAAATTCTTTTTTGCAAACCATACGTATCGAGTATGAAAAAAATAACGAAATTACTTATAAATTCTCTCGTATTAACAATGAAACTTGAGAAAAGAAATGCAGATATATTTTGTTCCAAAGACTTTCCTAATCCCTTTAAGAACGAAGCTAAATCATAAATCAGAAGAAATAAAGAATAGCTCTTGAAATGAACAGCGCCATTTCTTTTTCGTAGCGCGCATTTGGTGGAACATTTTTATTATCCCCTGCGTCTTGTATTGAAGATATTGATCTTGTCACTCGAGAATGAGTAGGCCTCATTTTCTCAATGTTCCCTCTATGTGTCTATTGTAAAAGAATTTTCAGTTCGAATTTCAGGAACAAATATTTTATGTTGTCGCTCCATCGAATGGGCTATTTATTTCGGTATTTTTTTCAAGCAACTTGGAATTCAGTTTCCTTTTGAAACAATGCTACCACCTAATTAGCGTTGACGAAAGTTTGCATACGAGAGGCTTAATTAGACTGCAAAAAGCATTAAAAAGAGATTACATTTTATAAGAGTTGTTGTAAAAAACTTTTGCTCGAATAATTGGTGCATTGTGCAACTAAAACGAGGAACCTGCTTCTAATTTGAGGATTTTCTCTCATATTCCTACAGAATTGTTGTTTTTGCCTTTTTACTTTCTTCTATATCTAATACAGTAGCCCCTCGTTATATCGTATCTCATTATATCGCTCATTCGGATATATCGCTCTTTTCTTTTGTCTCCCAAAGAAAAAAAAAACTTTTAGTTCGAAACCATTTTTGAGAAAATATGTAAAGGTGCTCAGAAAAGGTCTCTTTCTCATTTATTTTGTGGCAAAAAAGACACGGCATAGGCCAATTACAAATTTGCGGGGAAAAACGATCGGCTGATGATATAGCAGCAGCTTGTTTTCCTGATGAATTGAATCGAAAAATTGTTGAGCTAGACTTGGTAGATGAGTAAATCTATAATGCTGATGAAGCTGCTCTCTACTAGAAAATGCATCCAGAAAAAACTCAAGATTTCAAGGCGAATAAATAAATGTTTATGTATTGTGTACGTATAATTTACTTGCATGTTGGATAGAAAACTATTTTTAATGACCTCGGTCATATCGCGCTTTTGGATATATCGCGCTTTTTTCTTGTCTCCCGAAAAGCGCGATATAACGAGGGGTTACTGTATATAGATGAAAGTATTGGATTCGTGAAAATTTTCGATTGTCGAATTTTGACGGATTTGCACGTTTTGAGGTGCGCTGAGTCCATTTCGACCATTTTTGGAAAATGTCTGTCTGTGTGTGTGAGTCTGTGTGTGACCAGTTTTTGTAGCCACGCTAGAGCAAAAACTACTGCATGAAATCGAACAAAAATTTTTGCACATATGTACCACCATGTGAACTGGTGCACCTGATTTTTTTTTAGCGAATTCCTCCAAGGAGGGGGGGGGGGTGGAGCAATCGCACGTGTTCTGCGCGGGGGTGATTGCTATATCTCCGAAAGTAACCGGTGGAATCAAACGAAAATTAGTCCATAGGTAGACCCTACTGAGTACAGGTGCTGATTCAATTTGCGTGTCAATATCTTGAAGGGGGGGGGGTGGAGCAATCGCACGTGTTCTGCGCGGGGGCGATTGCTATATCTCAGAAAATAACCGGCGGAATCAAACGAAAATTGGTCCATAGGTAGACCCTATTGAGTACAAGTGCTGATTCAATTTGTGTGTCAGTATCTTAAAGGGGGGTGGAGCAATCAAAAGTGCTTATTTTGTCATTGCACCTACTGTATCTCGAGAAATATTGCTGCGATTTGAATGAAATTTGGAATAACACTAACCCAATATGGAAGCAAGCATCGATTAAATTTTGGAGCCAATCGCCCCAGGGGGAGGGTGGGGTGATTTTTTGCGCTTAGTCAACAATGCGAAAAATTAATTCATTTAAAAATCGCTTTCACGCTATTTAATTATCAAAACAGCTGAAAACTTTCAATGATTTGAATTTTTTAACTGTTGCCAATTTTTTTTTACTAACAAATAAAATGTTTGCAATTAATCTAAACAAGGCTTTTGCAATGATTTTCAATTTCGCTCATTGATTCTGCATTTGCAGGGTTATTACGATAATTGGGAAATGGGAGCTGTCTCCAATTATTTGGGCGAGTACGTATTTTATTTTGTAACCGGAATTCATAAGATAGATACAGTCGACGCTCGATATAACGACCATCTCCGTCCCCCAGAAAGAGGTCTTTGTAACGAGTGGTCGCTGTAAGAGGTAGAAAATAGTCTATTGGGATGAAGTTTGGTTTTTCATACCAGTCGTTGTATTGGATAGTCTTTATAACAAGTGGTTGTTATAACGAGCGTCGACTGTATAGAAGAAAGTTTTGTGACAGCCACGGACAGCTAGTTAAAAAGAGCGAAGAAAATATTTTATTGAGGATGTGACGATATTTCAGAAGATATCATACACTTGAAGACGTCGATGTAAGATAGCGACAATTCCACCTTTTACTGATTTTGTGTTTTAGATCAAAACGTCGGTACTCTTCGTCCATGAAAACCGCGCCTAGCACTCGCGTACAGTTCCACTTAAAAAAGGGTAGATGGGATGTGGGCGATAACTTTCCGAAGTTTTCAATTTAAAACTTGCATTTACTATATCCCTTTGACATATTCAACTAAACTCTGCATTTGAAATTAGCGTCATTCCATGTTGTTTGATACAGCTCAAAATGCTTTTTAATATTCTTCCCCTTATAGTTTATCTTGCCTAACTCTAGGCATATTTTGGTAAGATCAGAGAAGACCTAAGGGATGCGTAAATGCGCGGAAGGTTGTACCTAAGATCAGACATTAGACTGCCAATCTGAAAAAAAAAAAATGACTATACACCACGTTTTAGGTCTGAAAAGAAAACATATGGCAATTTTTCACGGCTCAAGAATAAACGGAAAAAAAAAAACAATCAAAGCTAGTATGAATGAGCTTTTATATTCTTTTTCACGGACTCTTTTCTTTTAAGCACTCGGCTATTGCGAGCAAATTCGCCTTCGCACTCGTTAGAAGCAAATTTAACTTTGCAAAAAAAATCTTTGAAAATAAATTTCAAAACCTGTTATGAGATTCTTGAAAGTTTTTTAAGCGTGGAATGGTTCCCTAGTTGGAGCGAGGTCTTTAATTTTACGTTCATTAAAATTGTTTTGAAGGGGGCCGGACGAAGCTGCAACTTTCTAATATTAATTGAACATCTGTCTTCAACAAACATAGCCAAAAATAAGGGAAAAAAAAATCTTTAAATAAAAAGTCTACTTATATGTAGTTAATAGATTGTTATATTACTGCTACCAAGTTCCTAACTATAGTCGAAACTAAGTTTTTCATTTTCAGAAGATATTAATTACCTTCAGCAACTTTCCAAACTACTTTACTATTTTTCTCTCAACGTTTTCTCAAAGTTTACTTTAAAATCATTGAAATTCACGGCACTCATAAAGGTCGACTAATTAGCGTGAAATTCTACGTCATATGTTTTACTAGAAATTTAATTAGGACGGCGAGGAATTTCCGAAACTTTTAATTAGGAATTTTTAATCTTAAATACGGGAAAGGAAAATCGGTTCTTGCAATCAATACTGAAATCACTCGGTGTCGCCACGTCATCGGCAGCTGCAGTTATTTTGTGCAAGTTTTAATCTCAAGGACCTCCTTTGAAAATACACCTTCGATTTTAACTGCGTGAGGCGATCATTAGAGCGTTCTTAATTTCGAACTCAAAGAGATGCGAGCTTTGAGCAATAAAAACAGAATGTTTGAAGGGGTAGAAAAGAAGGGCATGTTGACGTGCACGCTTGCTGATATTCAACGGCGGATTCAGAAATTTTCCAAAGGAGGGGCGAGTTTTTTTTTCTACTTGTCCCCCCCCCCTTTTTTATCACATATCCTGGGTACCATACGTTTATTATAAATGTTTCGATCTTCAATTTCGAAAAAAATCCAGATCAGAGCCCCGAATCCCAACCTTTGCTCATAGTATCATCGCAGACCATCTAAAATTGCCTTTTTTTGAATTTCAAAGTCGAAAAGATGCTGGAGAAGAGTCCCTCAAGGGAGGGGCGATCGCCCCTATCGCCCCTCCCTTATATCCGCCCTTGCTAATATTGCATGAGAAGAAATTCAAAGATAACCGAATAGGCGGCCAAGGCTTTATTACTTTAAAAAAGCAAAATTGTAGAGTTTACTACTGCAAAATTGGCAATTTTTCCAATTTATTAACGTACAACTACTATAAAATTAGCTGTACTTTACTGTAAAAACAACATTTATTTTTTACAGTGTATAAACGGGTCCCTCTGTCATATGTGTGCAATGTGGAAGTTGGACTTCACACCATATTACGGTACAGCTGGAAAGGTGAAGCCGTGGAACGTGGTTTATTTTGCCGTGGAACGTTTTGGGATCGCTTAAAATCGTCGTATAAGTGAAAAATGAGCATAAATGAGGCGGCGTATAAGTGAGAGCAGGGGTGCCCATCAACCCCCAAGCTCAATGTCACAAATCCCCCCCCCCCCCCAAATTTTTCATAACCCTATTGTGATTTTTATCCCTCTTTTTTATTTATTTTTTTAAATATCATTCATTTGTTTTTTTAATATTACTTATTTATTTTTTTAAATATTATTTATAAATATTTTTAAATATTTTTTAACATAAACTATTTTTTTTTAACATAATTTTTACTTCTTTAAAGTGCTAATTATACGCAGAATAGAATCCCTTTTTTTTCCCTTCCAGACATTCCAAGCACACACACACACACACACACACACACACAATAAATAAATAAATGATAGTAAAGAAATAACTTAAATTAAAAAAAAATAAATTGATGAATAATTTACATAAAAAAATCAGTAAATAATTTAATTTAAAAAATAAATTAATAAATAATTTAAATAAATAAATAAATTAGTTAAAAAAAATCCTCCCCAAAAAATTTGATGGCGCAACTTGCGCCATAATCCCCCCCCCCCTGTGAGCACTGAGTGAGAGTGCACTGTATTTATTGACACAAAATCTACTGAGCTAATTTTCACAAAATTTGGCATACACGTTATTTACTTCTCTATTTAAGAGTTTTATGCATAAAAAATGTCCATGCTCTACTATGAAGGTTACGGCCCTTAAGGGTTATTATTATTATTATTATTTTCAATCTGGGAAAGTTTCACGAAAAAACTATTGGACAATCAAATATTAAGGAGAATACGTAAGTAAAAGAAACGCTATCTCATACTAACTTTTCTAATTCTGTTTATTTGCTGATGCATTTTTAACACCTAAGTGTACTTGGACGTGAAAGGTAAAGAGGTAATTTATCTGAAATATGACTGGTGGGGCGGTCAATGAGAATTTAGAAAGCGGAAGCAAGAAAACATAAAGTGTTGTTAGCTAAATCGGTGTCCAGAAGTCGGCTGTACATAACATTTCACTTCTGAGCGATAGTTTTACGAGAAAAACTGAAATGTGATGCCAACAATCCCGGTTACTATCATGACTTTCGTACATGTTTTAAGAAGGAAAGGATTTTTCTGCTGGGATTTTGGCCCTCATATAAGATGCCTTTACTTTGAGATCTTTTTAACTGAAATTTTAATATTTTGACTTCCTCTTTTAGATCATTTTCGGTCAATGGTTAGGTCTATGCAATATTATAAGCACGGATTTCTGTTTTTCTTTCTTTTTTAATACTAAGACTGCGTATTGGTTTTTCATTATTTGGTACATTCCCAAAGAGGTGTATTGCTGTTGTCATGTGAGACCTCTATAGGCAAATAGCCGTTCGTAAGAAAATTTTGCGCTCAGTTTCCCCATCAAATAGATGGCATCTGGGATCTTATGGTGCAAGATTGCACTAGGAATTTTATTTTGCCTAAAGTATTTAAAGCCAATTGAATACTCAAGGCAGGCCCGTCATTTCAAGTTTTTCCAGGGAGAAGGGGCAAAGGGTACAAACGAGTATCATTAACATTGTTAGTGATGACGTTGCTGAGCACGTGGTGGTTATAAGAACAAGAGAACCCAATTTGCTCTATCTTATAGAATAGTTAATTATTTATGAATAAATATTCATGTAATCTAGGTTTACCATAAATACATAATATATCAGGTTTATTTCTTCAGTAAAAATTTAAAAACAAAGTTTAGAACAGTTCATGGATGTTATATTTCTCACACTAAAAATTTTATTCATTTTTTTAATACAAAGTAAAGCAAAATACGCAAAATTAGCGACAGCAAATAGAAAAAACGCATTTTTTCTACCTAATATATATATATATATATATATATATATGTATACCGACTGTCTCATTTAAAAACTAAACGTAAATACAGTAAAATCAAAGAGATGAAAAAAATTCCCCTCAATTGCAGAATCAAGTTTAAAATTTCCTGCCAAGGAGTGAGAGGAAATGGTTTATGGGAGACAAATTCCGAAATCCCCCGAAATAACTCGAAAAGCAGCACTCGAAGACAAGTGACAAGATCAATACCTTCTCAGGAGGTTTACAAAGTATAAAACTAAGTTTCAGCGAAATAGAGGAAAAATGAAGCTCTTATTCTCGCAAAGCCTTCTTTCTTTCTGTTGATTTATGATTTGCCGGTTTTCGGGAAGGATTATATATTTCTGGGGAAAGACACGCTAAAGGCTTTTCCTGAACTTTTATCGCTGGGATTCGAAGAAGTTGGCCGAATAATCCCCATTAACCCCTACAAGTATCTTTTTTTTTTTTTCTCCTGCAAATTGTTTTCAACAAAAGTAAAGTCTGCTTTCAGTAGTTTGTAAGCAATTTTCTTCTGGAAATGCTTTTTTTCCCTATAGAATTCAAGTTGTAACGGTAGTTCAAATAAATGTTGGATTTCGTGAAGTAATTTGCAGATTTTGGTGCGATGATGTGTCTACAAAAATTGTTAAAAAAAAAAAAAAGAAATAAAGAAAGAAAGAAATACATTAAAAGAAAAGAAGAATGCCATTTACAAAGCAGTTGCACTAAGATAAATTATATATTGGGTTACAAATGAAAAGTAATTAGCTGTAAAACTTTAACACCATGAATTTCTCATTTTGAGCTCACCTGCAGGTACCACATCTACGCTTAGCACGGTAGAATAAATAAAACCTTTTTCTAAAAGATTTTATCAAGCGTACGTTCCAAAAAAAAATTTGAATCGAAAGACAGTAAAAATACATTTACTGTCTTTAGATTCAGTAAGCACGTATTTCTAGGAAATTGTGAAACTATTTTAGTTTATTTTTTCTTAATGAATCCAAGTCTTAACCCCCAAAGTATGTCCCTCCTCCCTGGCGTTGGCATCCATATCATCTGATCCACCGTGTTCCTCTTGAAGGGTATTAATGTGTGTGTGTGTAGGCACAAGACAAGGACTCAGGAGGACAGTGATGCTGGCAGAGGCCCAGGACCAGAGGAGTGTCCAGTGTCCACCTCCTGGGGCCAATGGGCAGTGGTGCTAGTATACTGCAAAACATGAACTGTTGTTTTTAAAGTATAATTCTGGCAGCCGAGGTTCCAATTTTAATCTATAAAATTCACAGTAATAAACTGTAAAACTTCCAATTTCAGTTTCTTGCTGTAAAGTTAGCAATTTTACAGTTTATTGCCGTAAAATTTAGCTGTATTTTCACTGTAAAAATAACAGTATTACATTGGCGGCAGAGGTTCCAGTTCAAAACTGTAAAATGCACGGTAATTAACTGTAAAATTAGAAATTTTGCAGTTTATTACTGTTAACTCAGCAGTTTTACAGTTTATTAGTGTAAAGTTAGCAATTTTACAGTTGATTACTGTCAAATTTGCAATTTTTACAGTTTATTACTGTCAAATTTGCAATTTTTACAGTTTATTACTATAAAATTATCTCTATTATACTGTAAAAATAACATTCATTTTTTAGTGTAGAGGTTCCTGGTCTAAAAATCAAAGGGACATAAACTTCTTTCGAGTGAGATTCGTTAACTACTTAAAAAAGTAATACTGACTTAAGTCAATCTGCATATTCTGAAAAACATTTTTAATGTATTTAAAAAATGTACACTTTTTTCGCACATTAATTTACATTTATGTTTTTATGGTGGCCAGCTATTATTGGAATCTTCATGTGGTTACCATCTGCGCGACTTGAAACTACGAATCTGATAAATTTATTGAAGGAATCTGATAAATTTATTTAAGTGCATGTGGTTGAAGAGAAGCAATAATTTCTCAGAAAACGTACTTGAACTTAAAGTTTTAAGAATTTCAACACATGTTAATTAAATATTTCTTGGAAATCAGAACTTGTCCCCTATCAAAAAGGAAATCACTGCACGCAAACGAGACCGATCAAGGCATTTTTTCAAGTCCAACCATTTGCATTGCAGATACATGTTTTACGGTGCGGTATCACCGTTTTGTAATAAGACACCCCCCTCAACTTTTTGATGGTGGTCTACCTTAGATACAGAAACGTTAGCCACTTTTGGTGCACTCATCTTATATTTTAAGGAAAAATTTGATCTGCATTATCTGTACATTCTGATCAACGAGGATAATTAAAGCTCAGTTATAGTATTTCATTTTCAATCGATATATTGAGAGCTCTTTTCCAATTAGAAGTGTTGATTTACTTAATTAACCTGTATATGGTAACATCCCTCCAACTCACACTACCTGTCTATGAGACTACCCGTCCTACAGACGGATATTACCATTTACGGGTTAAGACATAACAGTATGCATTTATTTTACCGAAGACCTTATTCATCATTATTGTAATATATTATCTCATTTTTTTTTGAAGCAATCAGTTTCATATTTATAAATAATTTTTTGGAATTCAAAGTATTTACTAGTAAAGTCTTGCACATTTTGGAGTTACTGATCTTTAGTACATAACTTTCTAATAAATCAATAGCTCAAGGAAGGTACGGAAAAACTTACGATGCAAATTGATATCTTCCTTCTTTTTTAATTGAGCAAATTGATTTGTGTCTGTATAATATTGGGATAAACATGGTATTACCGTCTATTACCAAATTATTAAAAGCTGTGCATGTGAAAGAAATGATGTATCTTCTTGTTTTTAAAATGTAAGGTAGGTATATCAGTAATAGGCCACATACCTTTAGCGAGCCACTTTCTCTGATTGGTGAAAAAAAAAACTGATTTATCCAAGCTTATTTTACTTGAAAACAATTTTTCGTTTAATATTTTATTGTTAAGTTCACGCTTTCATTAGATTTTTAAATGCTATAATTTGAATTCGTAATTTAATAATTAAAACCAGTAATGAATCAAATACTTCATTACCGGTACACTTGTAGCTTACTACTAATAAAACTAAGTGGTTCACTTCAAATGGGCTACATGAACCAAACTCTCCATTACAGGTACACTTGTAGCCCGGTACACCTGTAGCTTATCCCTAATAAAGCAAGCTGTTCCCTCAACATAAACCACATTAGCAAAATGTTTCACTGTTCATACACTTGTGGGTTATTTACTCGTGTACCTGTAGTTTATCTCAACAAAATAAAGTGGTTCACTAAGAAATGTGCCAAACAAACAAAAAATAATAATAATTATTTTTTTAATGAACATAAATATTTCAGTGATTTGATTTGCAGGATCCAGTACTGGTACGTTCGATATTTACTATGTCTAGTATTGGAGCGTAGAAAAGCTTAAGAGATAGGTATTTATTTAAAAATTAAAGTCTGCTTTTGATGATTTTACGTATTAATAATGATGTACTAAAATTAGAACAGTGATGGATAAACAACATTATGACAGAATTCTCAAACACTTATCCTTAAGTGGTCCAAGATTGGTACATTCACCTTAATATTTTTAAAAATATTTATTCAACTAGTTTTAGAATCCTTCAAAAGCAGCCAACAGATGACATTTTTTATTTAGGAAAATTCTAAATATTCCCTTTTGTAATTTTAAATAAAAGCTTAGTCTGTTTTCCCTGCCACTCTACAATGGAAATGTTAAACATGGCATTCTATTTTTGAGTATTTGCATAGTATTACTTTTGAAAAATTGGCAACACTAGCGTGTGTTCAAATCGTTAAGGGAAGGTTTTTTCCCTCGAGAAAGTACAATTTTATGATTTTATGTACATAGATATTGCTTCATGTTTACGAAATTTGTTGTCATTTTCCAGATCAGAAATATTATGGAAGTTTCATCTGTTAAACGAAACATTATCTGAAATTTTGGAAGGAACGTTCTGTCAATTAGGTCTTTAAAAGCGTGGCTTTGAGTATAGACTTATTGTTAGTGTTTGAGTAATTTGTCTTCAAAATGGGTCGAATTACAATTTAAATACAAAATACGGCATTTAAAATTTAAATGTTCGGGGTGTATGTGTTTAATCTAAGGAGAAGTAATGTAGTTTATTGATATGGCCCACTGAAATTTCAGAACCATCTGAAACTTCTCTTTCATTCGTTTTTGGGGATAGGTTTCCGCGGAACGAAATGATCGTGATCTTGGAATTGATCAAACTGAATGATATTTGGTAGAAAAAATTGCAGGAGGACCATATTTATACTTAAATTTGAGCAGCGGAGCATATTTCTAGTAAAAGTGTTAAAAGTACAATGGAGATTAACTTTTGAAAAGAACAATTGTTTCAAAATTTTTATTTTCTATATCATTAAAACCTTTGCTCGTTTGTCTGTCTGTCCGTTTGAGCGTGTGTCTGTGTAGATTCGCCGCTGGCAACGAATGGGGGCTGGAGAGCGAAGCAAGCAGGTTTTAATAAAAAATTATAATTACTATTAGTTAACTCTTAAAATTCGGGAGTGAAACCAATGAAATTTTATCAAATTCTGCTGTTTGTAATGGATGATTCTTTTATATCGAGAGAAATACTTGAACTCAATTTTCTGTGCTTGAGAATTTTTACACGATTGCTAGTCGTATAAAACATTTATGGGCATTGAATTTATAACTGTAATGCATACGAAATAAAATATAAAAAATGATTTTTAAATCTAAAGACTGCTTCTGTGAGCTTGATACACCCTAAAAAGTATGAAATAAAAGAAAGATATGACTTACTCTTTAATGACTGTAATGTATATTGGGGAAGCGCACCGATAAGCAAATTGGTCGATTACCGATTAATCGGATTAGCCGATTAATGATAAGGATGATAATTTTTAATACTACCAATTTCATTATGACTGTTTTTTTCTTTCTTTTGCAATCACGCATTGTAGAAATACTTATTAGTTTACTAGCAGTACCCGCACAGCGATGCCCGCGCAAAAAATGTAAAGGAAGTCAACTGAATAAATTTAAATTTACTCCAACCCTCTGAAATAAAATTATTATATTTTTTAATTCAAATATGCTCCAAGACCTTTTAAACTCCACTAAAGTCATGTTAAAGTTAAAGTCACAATACGCCAAAAAAAAAAAAAAAAAAAAAACATTAAGTTAAGTAAGTAATAGGAGATTTAGTCAATTTTCAAGGCCTAACTCTTACGCAAATTTAAACCACTGAAGAAGAAGCAGTTTGGAAAATGGACCTAGTGTTTCAGTTTTGCGTATAGAGTTAAGCCTTGAAAATTGATTAAATTTTAGTAATTAATATATGCTGTTCTAATAAACGGAGAGAAACGTGTAAAACTTTTCTTTTTCAGAAAAAACCCTTTCCAGCGATATAAAATGTTATGAGGTGAGGGAAAGCCCCCCCCCCCCCATTTATGGCGGATACGCCAAAAATGAGACTAATTAATTGATTTAAAAATAACTAATTCGAAATTTAGAATTAGGCCTTCGAGATGCTTTTTATTGGGATACGTTTGAATTTTTGTGCCAAGTTTCAGGTCTGTAGGTGCTGTGGGGTCTTCTGGCCAGCGGTTATAAACTTACAAACAAACAGAGCCTGGCATATTTATATATATTGATAGATTACACTTTTAATGCTATTTCATAGTTTGTAATGTTCAATGGCAGGATTATTTTAGTTTTAAAGACTTTTTTCTTCTTTTTGTGTGTGTGCGTGCGTGTGACGAACTTATTTATTTTTAGCGAAATTTTTACTTTTCAATGGAACTTCTGACACATCTGTAGTGCCAAGATTTTCGAAAACTCTCAACGAACACAGCAATTTTGCCCTTGAAATTTAATATAATTTTCCGATTTTACCGTAATTTCAATGTAAAATTGGTCGCCAAATCTAAATTTATTAACATAGGGAACCGACTGTGTCAGGTAGCTCAGACACAACTATTCCTCCATGATTTTAATGTGAACATTAAAAGGCAAGAAATATAATGTATTTCGCTCCATCTCTTTGAAGTGATTAAAATCTAACAGTGACCCTTAAATTAGCAAGATTTCCATGGCTGGGACGTTTGGTAAATTTCCCGATTGTTGCCAAACTTTACGACACCAAATGCGAAGAGTAACTGAATAGCGGTGTTACCGAAAATGTCAGAATGGAGCTATTAAAAATTTAGTGATGGCGGCATTCAATACATGTTTTAAGCATGCAATAAAATACTCTTTAGACTGCGAACAACTGCTGTTCCTTACCAGAGCGTTTTCTTTTTCTTTGATTTGGAGAAAGTAGTGTTTCACTGGCTGGGAGGTTTGGTAAATTTCTCGATTGTGGCCAAACTTTACGACGCAAAATACGATGAGTGACTGAATAGCCATCACTATTTTTTTAACAATAATAGTTCCATTGTGACATTTTCGGTAACACCGAATTTTGAGGAAGTCAACTTAATAAATTTAAATTCACTTTAACCCCCTCTGAAGAAAAATTATTATATCCTTTAGTTCAAATGCGCTCCACAACCTTTTAAATTCCACTTAAAGTCATGTTAAAGTTTAAATCAATTCGCCAAATAAATATAAGAGACAGAAAGTTAAGTAAGTAACAGGAGATATTAATTAATCAAATTGAATAAATTTTCAAGGCTTAAATCTATACGCACAATTTTAACCACAAAGTAACTTCAGGGACAAAAGAGCAGCTGATCAGGAAAATGAACCTAGTGTTTCAGTACTGCGTACATAGTTAAGCCTTGAAAATTGACTAAATTTGATTAATTAATATCTCCTGTCCTAATTAACGGACAGAAACGTGTTAAAACTTTTCTTTTTCAGAAAAAAACCCCTTTCCAGCGATATATAATGTTTTGGGGTGGCGGAAGGTTTTCCCCCCTCAATTATGGCGGATACACCAAAAATGAGACTAATTAATTAATTTAAAAATAACTAATTCGAAATTAAAAATTTGGCTTTCGAGGTGCATCACACGGGGGTACGTTCGAATTTTTGAGCCAAGTTTCAGGTCTGTAGGTGCTGTGGGGGCTTCTGGCCAGTGGTTACAAACGAACATACAAACAAACAAACAAACGAACACCGTCATCTTTATATGTATAGATTTCTGAGAGAAAATGTATTTTCTTTCCATTTTCCTAATTTTTCCATCAGAATTTTATCCAATTTCTTAAAACTAATTTTCGTATTATTAGCAATAAAATTACAATGGCATATCGATAATTATGTTAACTAGACATGAAAATTTAAAAAAAAGGAGCCTGTGATGAGTATACTAGTTTAGGAGTGCTTTTAATTTAAATTTTTCAATTATTAGTAACCAAGACTTTTATTTTTTGTGAAAATTAGAGGTTATCTATAAGCACTATGCTAAAGAGAAAAACATCGACACATGAAAAATGCTGCAATATTGTCTATATGTGTATATTTAACGCAAAATAGAAAAATATTTTATTAAAAACTTAATATCAACTACGAGGATTGTTATTACAACTAACCCATTAATGCCTGACATTTTTTTTCAAAGATATTTTGTATACTGGTTAGTGCTTAATGGACAGGAAAAATAATAAAAAAAATATTATGTAAAAAAATAATTTTTTTATTAAGGAAAGAAAAATCGTCCCTTAAAAGTTACGATAGACCCCAGAGGGTACATACTTTTTTTATTAAATTTTTTTTCTGCCCACGATGTAATACTTAAAAAGACATTTTATAAGAAGAAATAAAATCAGCAATTAACATAAACTGGGAAGATGGGAATAACTTTGAAAACTTAGCTTTTTTTCTTGAGATTGTGAACGATGTCATTTTTGATAAAGATCATATTAAAACTGCTGCAGAACACACTTTACAATGGTTATGTGCTGCAATCTGGTAATAACGAATTGAAACGATACCAAGGTACTCATTGAACACTATTATTCGGTTGAAATGTTCATTTTGGGGAAATTCAGACCCTTTTTTTAAAAATTTTTTAATGCCCCGTCCCTAAAAAAGGACGCTAGGCATTAATAGGTTAATGAAATGATTTACCATAGTTTCTTGGTGAAGGTGTACTTTAAAAATAAAATTAAAGAACTATTTTTTTCTGCCGATTAATCGGCAAAATGTTGCCGATTTTTAGTAATCGGCAAAGTGGCCGAATAATCGGTGCATCGCTACTGTATATGGCATATTATGATTCCTCCTGTCCCCTGAAATTTCTCCGAGCAGCAATTTCAGAACAGTTTTTCCCGAGTTCGACAGCTACTTTATTCAGAGATAAATGAGGAAAATTTTTATATGCATCCTCTTGTGATTACTTTCATTTATTTGTAAAGAAAATTGACCAAACCCCAAATGTGCATCGAAAGCGTGGAGGAAGTAGGGCAAAAACTGGACGTATGAAAAACAACATCTGATGATGTGCCAACGCCCGGTGCTCAAAAGAAGAAAATGGATTATTTCTTTTTGTAAACACTGTGTTTTGACTTCAACTTCCATCTAATGGATTACTGACCTATATCCTTTCATTAGTCGACAGATGCTGAAAGTGCTCTTTTATTGTTGGGTTAGCCTAAGTAAAATAATTCGTAATGAATTCTAAATTGCACGATTGAATATTTTAATAAGTTTCTATTTTGGTTAGAGAATGGGAAGCCAAAGTGAAATCGAAATGAAATGTAGAATAGTAAAATACTGTTCTCATTCTGCAGCGCCATCTATTAGGTAAAATTTTAATTATGTTATTGAACATGTTGATTCCTATCAAAAAAAGTCGGAAAATGTCAGGAAGTTGCGTGATAATGAAGACATTTGCTTTTATGTCGAATTAGTGACAATAATGGCATACTTTGAGATATTTCAAGTAATATCTTTGAAATTTAATGCAAGAGGGTCAGAAATAAAACAGAACATTTTAGAACTTACAACTTTTACGCGCCCTTTTCTTGAAACAGAGTAAAAAAGAAGATATAGGGTAAGTGCTCCAGTAGTCGGCTATTTAAGAGATCTTTTGTTAATCTTGGTTAACCTAGAACTTCCAGCTATCAATACAGCAACAAAAACAAGGTAAAACTTTAGAATGTACTCTTCTGATAGTGATTCAATTATTTGTTTCATGAATTAAAAGTATATATATATCAAAATCCAAGCTGTTGTCAATGCTAGTAAATGCTCCAGTAGTCGGCCACGGAAATCCAGTGCTCGGCCATGATGAAGCCAGTAGTCGGCCACTTCGCTGTCGCCAATCTTAGGGGATATGAGTGAATGAATTTAAACAAAATTTAACGCGAAATATATATCTATTGGTTCGCAGGGCGATAAATGTCGAATATATTCGCCAAGCGCGCTAATACTCCCAAAGGGTGTCCGTAGAACTTTTTAAAATTAAGTCCTCAATTCGCTAAGTTGGGCGTCGCAATATTGTAGTTTTGTTTTGTTTTCATAATTGTAGTGCTCTTTAGTATACTGAGCGTTTATATCCCCATTTCGTTGCTATGAAGATAATTCGTCAATAAATATGTTACGTTGTCAATCGCCTCTTCGTTGAACACCATCGCTTCATTATAGTACATTTCATTTTGATGCATCAAAATGAAATGTCTCGGCGAATAGATTCGCAATTTATCGCTCTACGGCAGGAATTCAAGTGAAACAGGCGATCGCCAATTACAATCGCTACTGGAAATGAATTACATTAGAACGTTTCTTGATAAAAACATCGTGACGTCAGCGTGACGTTTGCCTATGAAAAACGATCTAGATAAAACGTCACAGCCTACTTGGCGAATAAGAGGAGATCGCTGACTGCTTGTGAGCTCTTATTGGCTCCACCCGTAGTGACGTCAGTGCCAAGTTAAGTTGATGATAATGTAATTCACTTCCAGTAGCGATTGCAATGGTGTTTCACTTGAATCCCTGCCTACGACGCCTACACTATCAGAATAAGCATTTGAGATTTTTTGAAACATTAAAAATCGTCTGAGCAATAAAAAAGGAACGAAGTATAAAATAAAATGATTAAAATCTTTTATTGCTACATCTTTTATCAATCGTCTGAAAATGGAAGCTTATATTTATTAATGCAGAGATGTCGAATTTGAACACCATTGCTACATTTCGCAGAAAGTAAACAGATGAATGAATGTCGACTTGACATGGCCGACTATTGGAAACGCAGAGCAATTCTATACCCAGTAGTCGGCCACCCCTTTATAGAACAATTGAACCAAAGAACAAGTTTGTTTTTTCTCATTGAAACATTATATTATATACTCCATTACAATAAAATATACTCAAATCCTATACTATAATACGAGGAATGGTTGCCAAGTCGAAAATCGCCTCAGAATTAATAAACTCCGGTAAACTTGGGGATCTGGGGTTTTTGACCACGAGGAATCGATTGGCGCCGGTTTTGAATCGCTACGGTTGAGCAGTTCGGAGTTACAGATAGGATATTTTTTGTCTATTGCCTAATAGGTTTCAAAAACGGTAACGTGCTACCATCTATAGCCAATATGGCGAAGTAATTCCAAATATTCGAATTTCCAAAAAAGCATTTAAGGAACTGATTTCGACAACATTCATCAGATTTCAAGCAACATTTTCAACATGCAGAACGCATCTCTACATGAAATTCTTTAAGGGGCCGGAATTTTGGAACAACAAGCGATCAACTCAATTCTACCCGCAAATGGACAACTAGAAGATACCGTCATTGTCACAATGCTTCTCCATTACGCCGAACAAGCTTACCCGACCGTCAAAGTTGCCGTACTTCATCCTGAATTTGTCGCACGCTTCTACGTTACAACAGCGGATGGCGCTTATGAAGGAATGGTTCTTCTCAACGATATCAGCGACCAGAACAAGGCTTTTAACTATCTATACGGCGTTCCACAAGGATTCGACGTGCTACTCATTCCCATTCACAAGAGAGCTCAAATGGATAGAGGCGAGCACTGGATGCTAGGAATTTACGAAGCAAGCTATGGAGAACGTCAACTATTAGTCTGCGATCCAGTCGACAACCCGCTGCCCATCGATGCTGTTTTGAGAAAAATTACCGCGACACGTTTTGAATACCGTTGTTACGATTGAAAAGCTGAAAGGATGCATCGTGAAACCTTGCAACGCTTACAACCACCAAGATGACACGTCTTCCTGCGGAGTTTACATCGTCTTTTATGCTCGACAATACCTCTCTCATTGACGCCTTTTCCTGGACAAGAATTTTCAAGTAGTGGATGAACGGAAGCAAATTTACTAATTCGTTGTGAACAGTGACCAATTGAACATGTCGGGTCAATTTTTTGTTATCAATTACATTTTATTTCCTATGACTTTTCAAACTTTACCTTTGTATAGAATAGTTCCCTTTCTAAACTCTAACTTTGTTTAGAATAGTTTACAATGGTGCACTTTAACCGGTTTTCTTTTCACCAATGGTTTCACAAATTTTCTTATGGCATGTATTGCTTTGATAAATCACAATTGAAAATTTAAATCTTCGAGTTAACTTCGATAACTGTTTTCTCCGAGTGGAGCTCGATCACCCGCTGGTTAACAGTAAAATGAAAATAAAAAGAATACTTGCCATTTAAGGAAGATGTGTCCGCTTAACAAGAAAATAAGCAGAATCGCAAACTAGGATGACGGGCACAGTATTTAAAATAAAATTACTCAGTACTTATTCAAGAAAAGTACCCAAAACTTAATTGTCATTGGTTGATACTTGGGGATAGGTAAAGTAATGTGTGAATGCTTCATATCTGATTTTGAATTTAAAATGTACTATTTATGAGCAGTTTTATGTCATTGTGGCCGACTACTGGAGCACTTACCCTACTGTCTGATTTTCTTAGGTAAAACCTTCCGCGCATTACGCATGCCTCAGGTCTTCTCTGATCTTAACAAAATAGGGGTGTCACGTAAGATAACAATAAGGGAAAGAATAATAAAAAACATTTTGAGCAGCATCAAACAACATGGAACGATGCTAATTTTAGTCGAACATGTCAAAAGGATATAGCAAACGCAAGTTTTAAATTGAAAACTTCGGAAAGTTATCACCCACAACATATCTACCCTTTTTAAACGGAACTGTTCGTGAGTGCTAGGCGCGGTTTTCAAGGACTGACAGTATACCGGAGAACCAGATTTTCTTGAAGAGGAACTTAAGTTAAAAAAAAATCGTGCTCTCAGCCGTTTCTTTGTGCTAGCTAAGTTGGCAATTAGGGTGCGCTGCTTCACTTAATTTGTTGTGAAGTCCGACCTTTCTACAGTACACACATGCAATAGAAACCCATTAATAGAATAGGCAACCCCTCAGAGCACAAAAACACATTCACACAAAGAAAGTACATCCATGCCCGAGCCGGGATTCGAACCCGGGACTCCCCTGAAAAATCACGTTTTTTGGGAGATAAATGTTGTTGAAAGGAGTGAATTACCTTTGAGGTACAGTGATAACTTTTCAGTTTCATTTGAAGTTAAATTTATTTCCAGAAACGAAAAGAAAGCACTTCAATACATGTTCTATTTCAAAATACACTGTTCTTTATTTATGAACTGTAATTTTCAATATAAATTTCCGATTTATACCCAAGTAGCACACTTCGTAATTTAAAGGTTGTAAAATGGTTATTAACGTTGTAACAACCGCTTAAAAACGTTTAAAGGTTATTTGTGCTACCTGGGTAATGGTACTGATTTAAGGAGGGTAAAAGCGAGCACATGATTAGTTGAAGTAGTCAACTGGTAGCAGAAACAGACCCTAAAACCTCTGAAAAAGGTTTAAAGAAACTCATAAAATCATCAGTTTCAGTTTCAATAATCACACTGTAAGAATGAACGTTGTTTTTACAGTATGATACAGCGAATTTTATAGTAATAAACTAAAAATGGCTAATTTTACAGTAATAAACTGTAAAATTGCTTATTTTACAGTACTAAACTATAAAAGTGCTCATTTCACAGCACTAAACTGTAAAATGGCTCATTTTACAGTTTATTTCCGTGCATTTTACAGTTTCGGACTGGGACCTCTGCTGCTAGTATTATACTGTTGTTTTTACTGTGTAATACAGCTAAATTTTACGGCAACAAATTGTAAAATTGCCAACTTTACAGTAAGAAACTGTAAAAAGGGAAGTTTTACAGTTTATTACTATGCATTTTGGAGTTTTAAATTGGAACGTTGGCTGCCAGTTTTATACTGTAAAAACAACAGTTCATTTTTCGCAGTGCCAGTGCAAAGAATTCAGCTGTAACAAATAATTTGGGTCGGAGGATGGGATGGATACAAGGGGGAAGACGGAGGCCACTCCCTTCAGGGACTCACCACTGGTAGATTTTCAATATTGAAGCTCGAAAAAGGCATTTTCAGACAACCTGTGATGCTACAGCAGGGAGGTTTAGGGCTCTTCCAAGGATATGTTTCGCAATTTAAGTCTAAAATATATGAGGTCAACATTAGTTAACCAATATATGACGAAAGGGTACGTAATAAAATCTATCGCCGCTTTCTTGAAACATTTTCGATCCGCCCTTGGTCGGTGAGAGTGTAAATTCTGTACCTCAGAATCAGACTAACGTTAGTCCATTTTCGTCATTTTTCAGTAGAGGGGACAAACGATTGTCGGACGCATGCAAAGGATGGGACTCGCGCTCTTTTAACGCAGATAAAAAAATTGGAAGGAATTTGTTTTATAGAATACCGTTCTCATGGGTCGATGCGGAATAAGATTCTACATACAATGAAGCAAAAAAGGGAAAATGGCCATTTTTGGACTTAAGTCGTTCTGGTTCTGAGGTATAGAATTATATCAATTACAGAAATGCTGTCACGAAATCGAACGAAATTTTATATTCGAGTAAATTTTTATGAACAAAGTACACCGTAAAGAATGAATGTTGTTTTTACAGTATAATAGAGATAATTTTATAGTGATAAACTGTAAAAATGGTTAATTTTACAGCAATAAACTGTAAAATTGCTTATTTTACAGTACTAAACTGTAAAATTACTCATTTTACAGTACTATACTGTAAAATTGCTCATTTTATAGTATTATGCTGTAAAAGTGCTCATTTTACGGCAATAAACTGTAAAATTGTTCATTTTACAATAATATACTGTAAAATTTTTCATTTTACAGTAATGAACTATATAGTTGTTCATTTTACTGCAATAAACTGAAAAATTGTTCATTTTACAGTAATTAACTGTAAAATAGCTAATTTTACAGTACTAAACTGTAAAATTGCTCATTTTACAGTTTGTTACCGTGCATTTTGCAGTTTTGAACTGGACCCTCTGCTGCCAGTATTATACTGTTGTTTTTACAGTATAATACAGCTAAATTTTACGGCAATAAACTGTAAAATTGCTAACTTTACAGTAAGAAACTGTAAAAGTGCTAGTTTTCAGTTACCGTGCATTTTGCAGTTTTAAATTGGAACCTCCGGCTGCCAGTATTATACTGCAAAAACAACAGTTCATTTTCTGCAGTGTACACCGTGGTAAGAAACACATTTTTTTCTGAAACCACCAGGCATGAATTGTATATATATAAAATACGCTGTCATCTTAAGATCCGGAAATGCGACAGACTCAAGTCCCAACAATGGGATCAATATCCTCTTTAACAAAACAGCGGCGTAGCAAAAACCTCTTTCTTCGGGATAAAAATTGCAGGCGTTATTTTTTCCACAGCACTTCTTTATTTCGGTTGATTTATGATTTACGTCTTTTTTGAAAGGATTACGAAGTTCCGCGGGAGGGGACTCAAAAGCAACATGTTTTCTTTTTATCGCAGTGGTACTCAGAAATTTTAGCTGTTAATCCTTTCTTATCTGGGGTCATTTTGTAGTTATTTGAAATTTTTTCGAATAAATATTTGTTATTAATTCTTACAAAAGTTTTATTGATTATAATTTGCTACGAAAACCAGGGTCATTCCATGAAAATGTCAACTTAAAAATCATTCAACATAAGAAGTTAAAAAAAAGAAAAAATATTGTAATTATTACTGAGATTAGTCATAGTAAATAATTGGTAGTGTGTCTATACTGCTTATTATTCGATGGTTACGTTAGTCACACTCCATCTTGAGTAAAAGTGACACTTAAGACTAAAAAAAAATAAGTTTTATGTTTTTAAAAGCCAACTTTATACATTTTTCAAATATATCATTCAATTTTTAACCCTTGCTTAATTTTGAGAAATATTTGCCTCACAACATGAGCATTCATTTTCAGGGTTGCAAAAATGTTTCGTTACTCACACTGCTGTTTTGGTTGAAAAAATATCTACTGTCAGTAATTTTGTTTTAAACTAATAGCAGAAATGATACATAGGTACCATGTACATTGTAAATCCACCAGCATAACTAAAAAATATTTTTTATCTTTAAAGTTACAAGTAACACAGTTACAAAATCAGCTCTGAATGTTAGGTTAGTCACTATGGAATGACCCACCACTCCTTTATTTGAGTACGAGTAGATACATCGACCCGATTTAAGGAGAACAGGTGCGGCTTCCGTTTTACGAGCACTATTAAGGTGGAAGCCCGATTTAGCTCGACACACATGCCATAAGACCCGTTTATAGGGCAAGCAGCCATTCTCAACACACTCATTCAAACAGAGAAAGGACAAGGACTCAAGAGAGAGAAAGTACATCCATGCCTGAGCCGGGATTTGAACCCGTGGCTTCTTCATCCCGATCAGACTCCTCTGATCACTGTACAAGGTGGCCGGCATTGATTAAAATTTACGTAAGGTAAAAATAAGACCAGTACTTCATCAAACAAATTTATTTCCGAACCTTTAACGTTTACTTCTCTGAATCCTCTGAAATCTTTCTTGTTGATTTCTTGTAAAGTTCCAGGCTCGTCATTTCAAAAATTTTCGGTGGGGGTGGGGGGGGGGGGGGGCAAAGAGTGTGTACGCAGTACCAAAACCAGAAAAACAGCAAAAACCAAGCCCACTTGCATGTAAATACATTGATGTTCCATACACAGCCAGTAGGGTGTGTGGAGGGGAGATTGACCTTCTTGCCCCCACCCCCAAATGACACTCCTGTCCTGTTCTATCTTAATATATAAAAATTACGTGTCCTTGTGTTTGTGGCCACTAGACATTTCAGCTACTGAACCGATTTTAACCAAATTTTGCACGTAGTTTCAGTTTGGTCCAACTTAAATGATAGGATAGTTTTTATCTCAATTTAGGACCGCAATATATTTTTTATTGCAAATTATCTATTTAGCTACCAGCTTTTCTGTATTCTTGGCTAAGCCTTTTTACTAAGCCTTTTTTGACACCTCCATGGCTGAGCGACATAAAGCACACGTTCTGGCAGCTTCCGGAGCGCAGTAAACAGGTTGTAAGTTAGCGGTGCGTTGAGTGTTATTTGACTTTTTTGTGAAGTAAATTAAAATAAACGCGTTACTTCCCTTGAAATTTATATGTGATAAGCTGTCAGAAACTTTTGTCACTTAAGAGTTTTTGCGCCTCCGAGGCTGAGAGGTGGAAAGCGCTTGGTGGAATAGCTCCTGGACTGCATTTAAGTGGCTGTTCTTCTTACTACTATTATATATACAAAAGTTTGTTTGGATGGATTTATGGATGGAGCAGTCAGTTGATAAGCAGTCCGAAAAAAAATTACCTTTTTAACTAAGCCTTTTTTGAGCCTCTGTCGCCGGGCGACATAAAGCACATGTTCTGACAGCTTCTGGAGCGCAGTAAAATAGGTTGTAAATACAGAAACAATAATGGATGATTAATGTAGGTACTTTTTTTTTGTATTTTCCTAATAAAAAAAAACTTAATAAATTCAAAAATTTGCTTATTTATTGCTTTATTTGCTTATTTAAGGCTACAATGGAGTCTTAAAATGCGAAAAATTGACCAAAATTTTGATTTTTCAGTTTTTTCTTAAAATTAATCTCTGAACTGTGCGTAATTCATAGCATTTTCAATTCGTACTATTTTTACCGAAGTTATAAGCTATTCTTTCAGTATTCTGTCAGTAAATTTGTAACCAAATGTTTCATTTAAATGCATATATCTCAGAATCATAAAATTTAAATTCATGCGTATCTTCCAAATGCTCCCTGCAGTTCAATATACACTGGCGGAAAAAAAAATCCCAACACCAAGAAAGACTTGTGTTAGATAAACGAAATTTGGTAGGCGTGTTTATACAACTGAAAGATGACATCGATTGAAATTTCGTGTTCCGCGCATAAGTGTGGCGCAGCTGGCGTCACTCAAAACATGCAAATAAGGCTTGTTTTAAAAGCGTGTTGTGAAGCTCATGTGTATTATTTTTCCGTGAAATTGGACGAATTGCGTTCATTTTAGCCAGGAATACCTTTTAAGAAGACGAAGAAGCCATTATCAACAGCTCACTGAGTTTAAACGAGGTCGTACAAATTGGGTACGAGAAGGTGGATTTTCATTTCGCGATATTGCAGAAAGACTTGGGTGGGAATGTTTCCACCATGCATGATTATTGGAAGCTATGGGCAAGGGATGGTACTACCTCAAGAAGATCGAGTTCCGAGCTGCCACGTGGCACGACTGAGAAGGAAGATCGCCGAATCTTGCGTACGGCTGTGGCGCATCGTACTGCATCTGCGGCTGACATTCGAGCTGCAGTTGGCACCGTCGTGACCCAAGGAATGGTAAGAAACTGTTTACTTCAAGGACAGCTCCGAGCCAGGCAGCCTATAGCCGGTATTCCATTGACTGCAAACCATTGCCTTTTCCGACGGCAGTGGTGCCACGACAGAGCTCACTGGAGGTCGGAGTGGAGATCTGTTGTAATTTTTGATGAAAACAGATTCTGAATTAGTGCCAATGGTGGCTGTATATTGGTCAGAAGGAGGCCAGGGGACCGCCTGCATCCAAGCGGTCTACGGCCTAGACACACGAGACTCACACCTAGAGTTATGGTCTCTGGAGCAATTTCCTACGTCAGCAGGGGCATTCTTCTGGTTATCCCAAACTCACTGACTGAAAATTTGTCGTCAGTCTGTTAATTTAACCAGTAGTACAGCCCTTCATGAGCAGCATTCAAGAGGGTGTTTTCCAACCGGATAACGCTCGCCTCACATCGCTGCTGTAACGCAATGTGCTCTACAGAGTGCTGACATGTTACCATGACCTGCAAAATCACCAGGTCTGTCTCCAATTGATAACGTATGGGATATCATGGGATGGCACCTCGAGCATCATCCACAGTCAGCAATGACGGTCCTAGTATTGACACAGCAAGTGCAACAAGCATGGAACTCCATACCAAAAAGTGACATTCGGCACCTGATGACATAATGCATGCACGCTTGCAGGCTTGCCTTCAAAATTCTGGAGGTTACACCCTCTATTAAATTAACATAATTTCACATTTGCACAACATTTTCTTGAGCTTAAATTAGCCAGTGATCTTGTACATTTAATCAATTAAACATGTTAACTAGACAATTGCATTACCCAAATTTCATTACTCTACGGCAATTTTTTCTTGGTGTTGGGATTTTTTTTTCCGCCAGTGTATGTTTAATCACTTTGAGTTTTTTTCAGCCTGATCAAAATATACAAATAAAAAAAGTTGGGGAGCAAATTTTCAGTATTCTCATTTCTTTTTTTTTTTTAAATCAGCTTTGAATCCAAATTTTATTGACGTTTTTCAGAAAAATTGGAAATTTTAACAAGAACTCAGTTTTTGACACATTTTTCCCTAAATATTGTGGTTAATGAAATTTTGCTCCCCAACTTTTCTTTAAATATGAAATAGGCATTTAGAAGAATTGAAAGAATCAAGTTTTTAAAAAAATTGGTCGGCATGGAGTGGTTTTTGCGGTTCAAATATTTACGATTAAAAAATACAGTATTCTCTGTATTTCAAAAACTATTCAGAAATTTACAACAAAACTTAATATATGACTTCCCCTCATGAGGGTCTAAAACTCATAAAAAATTCAGAACTGTATCTTCAAAATTGAAAAAAATGATTTTCATACTCCATTGTAGCCTTGGCAGAACAGAGTTCGCCGGGTCAGCTAGTTATAATGGTATTAGTTTATCCATTTTTTACGAGTTTTTTTTCGTAGTAGAAGATAAGTCAATTTCAATTAATTGAAATGTAATAGTAGTTCTGGTTATACGCTTTTTTCTTGATACTTTGTACTTTACTTAATTTTTCCTTTTACTTCAATCAACATGAATATTATTTTTTTCCCTTTTGTGTAGAATTCTTTACAATGAAAACAATGTAGTTAAGCTTCGGATTTTAATCTTCATCATGAAGAAAGAACGAAAGAGATCATATGATGTGAGATTTTTTTAAAACGTGGAAAAATGATTTTGTGATCGAATCCTCGAAGAAGTTGTTTATCGGAACAAAAAATTCCTAATTTTTTTTTTGGAAGCAAGATCTCTACCTCAGAACCAGACTAACGTAAGTCCATTTTCGTTACCTTTCAGGAGAGGGCGGAAACGATTGTCGGATGCATGCAAAGGATGGGACTCGCGCTCTTTTAACCCATTAATGAATAGCGTCCCTTTTTAGGGACGATCCAAAAAAAGGGCCTGAATTTCCCCAAAATGAACATTTCAACCAAATATCAGTATTCAATTAGTACCTTGGTATTGTTTCAATTCGTTATTAACAGATTACAGCACATAACTATTGTAAACTGTGTTCTGTAGCACTTTTAATAGGATCTTTATCAAAAATGACATCGTTCACAATCTCAAGAAAAAAGCTAAGTTTTCAAAGTTATTCCCAGCTTCCCAGTTTATGTTAATTGCTGATTTTATTTCTTCTTATACAATGCCTTTTTAAATATTATATCGTAGGCATAAAAAAATTTTAGTAAAAAAAGTATGTACCGTCAGGGGTCTATCGTAACTTTTAAGGGACGATTTTTCTTTCCTTAATAAAAAAAATATTTTTTGCATAATATTTTTTTAAAATTATTTTTCCTGTCCATTAAACACTGTTTGTAACTAGTATACAAAATATTTTTGAAAAAAAAAATGTCAGGCATTAATGGGTTAATGCGGCTAAATAATTATGAAGGAATTTCTTTTACAGAATAACATTCTCATGGGTCGATGCGGAATTAGATTCTATATACAATGCAGTTATAAAGTGAAAATCGCTATTTTTGAACTTACCTCGTTCTGATTCAGTGGTACGGAGATAACGTGTAAAGAAAAGTACAAATGTTTGAATATTATTTATTACAGGTTTAAAAATACTGTTTCTAACCATCTTCTTCCACTCCAGTATACGACTATTCAGGGTAACTTTAAGCCACGTCAGAAATAGGATGCAAGTTACATTAGTTAAATCAAAGTAGTGCAACTTTGAAACAAAAAACAAAAATCTTAATTTTTAAAAACCCCTAATAATTGTTGTGAAAATATTGTTTTTTAAAAAATATGTTCGAAACTACAGATGTATAAGCTTCTAACTTACGTGATTCTTTTAAGATTTGGAAGGGTACTTAATGGTCCTCAAAAATGAAAAGGTTCGGAGCCGGTCTTGGATCACTGTTCTAGAAATGTTTGAAACAAAATTATTTTATGCATTCATAACACTTTGAGAAGTTAAAATTCTAGAATTTTCAGAAGTACACCATAAATAACAGTTTATACAATTGCCTATGCCACAGTTTAGATATAGCCGCGTAATGTTAAAGTATCAGCTCATTAAATTTATAGACTTTACTTTATTGCCATGGAAAAATTAAGTGCAAGCATTTAAACTACATTTTTTTTTCGATTAAGCTGAGGATTAAATTAAAAAATGAACTTTATACTTCTTTTCTTCCCTCGAAAATTCTCAGATCATTTTTTAGACAATTGCCCCATTATTATCGAAGAGTAGATAAAAAAGGTTAATCATTGAAAAGACACAGTATCGTAATTTCAGTTGAAAGCTAATTACTTGAGGAGGAAAAAATCCTGCAATTCTACAGAATTTTTTTTCTCGAAAGAATAAAGAGCGATGAAAATCAATAAACACTGCCTTAGAAACTGTCTAACTCAGCCGCCTTTTAAACAATGGAAGCGTAAAGTTTTTGATTTATTTTTTATTCTTATAAAGTAGAAATACATTTTACTACGTACCATGCCGATTTATTTATTCTTACGTCACAATACAGCTTATAATAGCTCGAAATAAAATATACGTATAAGCTTCTAGACTTAGTTTACTAAGTGGCTGATATTTATACAGTGACACTTCGTATTTCAGTATATCTTTATTTAGTATTTAAGAAATACTGGTGGCCTTAAAGTTTTTACTCAGGCTGAAATACTATTTTTGAATATGCTACTATTTTTTTTTTGGTAATTGCGAACTTTAAAAAACTTGCTATTAGCGTTATTTCTTACAAATGAACATTAATAATTAATAATTCAATAACATTGAAATCCCTTTAGTTTAATTTTTCTGTTTTCTCAATTTTTTTACTGGACTTAAAGTTTTACTCAGACTGTAGATCGTAATAAAGGGAAATCAGATGGTGCAATGTCAGTTGAGTATTAGGGCAAAGCAATCGACTTTCCCTTCCTTCTCTATTAAAACACTCTTTATTACACAAAAACGCCACAATTTAGCTGGTAAGATGAAATTTCAAGATATTTTGCTCCAAAAATCAAATTTGTAAAAATCTATCCGGGATTTAAAATTTACTACTTGATAGCAAAAGGCTCAGGATAATTACATCACTGATTTAAAATGAAAACTGTCAGCAATTGATTTGTTTGAAAAAGAGCCTGTGCCTTAATTCCTTTTTTTTTTCTGAATTAAAACGTAGGACGTCAAAACTATTCCAACCATCTTTATTAGGAGAATAAAAATTATTTCACTGGAGGCAGTACAACATTTTGAAAATACAAAGTGCCAAATTTTCCCAAAGACCGCGAAAAATCATTAACGTCCGAACTATATACGATGTATGTGTTTGCAAATTTTTTCCCTCCTATTCCTCTTCCATATTCATTACGAGAAATTCATTTCATATTGCTCTGCGGAAAAAATTCCATTGCGCCCACCAGATGGCGCGCATGGAATTCTTTCGCGCCTTCTGCTTGCTGTCATCCATCATAGCTTTCCCAGTAAACTAATAATAAGTTCTGAAATAAAATTAGCACCTTTGTTCTTCCTTTTATCCTCAACAAATTAAAAGTAAGAGACAGAAATGAGAAAAACTCTACTTATGTGCAAAACAAACGTAAGTCTTACGGATATATTTTTTAAAAACCTTTATTAAGCACGGAATTCGTAATTCGTATTGACAAAAGTTTTATAACTTGAATTATGCAACTCTATTCTGTTTTTGAAACACAGTATTTTATCGTTGCTTGTATTTAGATTGTATGCACGTACAATAGCTGATACATATCTCTACTTCGTTCTGTTTTTCTTTGTTTCAAAAAAAAAAAACATTTTGTGCATGCATGCTCCAGAACAAGTTCTCGGAGGGGGCCACCCTCTGTGTAGGTAGAAAGGGGAAAGGAGGGAGGAATTGATTTATAAGAAAAGGTATTTTAACGAAGACTTTTTCAATAAATAACTATAAATTAAAGTTCTCATAGTTGAGAGAAAAAGTAATAAACAAAAGGATACGGTGAAAATGCAGATTCTCCTACCATCTATATATGTAAAGATGATGGGATCTGTTTGTTTATAACTGATGGCTAGAAGCACCCACAGCACCTATAGATCTGAAACTTGGCACAAAATTCGAACGTATCCCTGCAAACTGCTCCTCGAACGCCGAATTCTAAATTTCCACTTGGTTACTTTTAAATGAATTAATTAGTCTCATTTTTGGTGTATTCCGCCTATTTGAAGGGGGAAAACTTCCCCCCACCCCTAAACATTATACATTGCAGGAAAGGGTTTTTTTTTCTGAAAAATTTAAGTTTTAGCACGTTTCTCTCCGTTGATTAGAACAGAAGATATTAATTCATCAAGTTTAGTCAATTTTCAAGGTTTAACTCTATACGCAAAACTGAAGCACTAGGACAATTTTCCTTCTTTCGTCTCAGAAGTTACATAGTTGTTTAAATTTGCGTATTAAGTTAAGCCTTGAAAATTGACTAAATTTGAGTAATCAAAATCTTACTTAACTTAATGTCTTTTTGATTTATTTGGCGAATTGTTTTAAAGTTTAACAGGACTTTTATAGTCTAGTAAACGAAGGTCAAAATTAGGGTGCAAAAAACAAAAAAAAAACATGCAGTTTTGCAAATTGGCACACAGATACAGGAAAGTCTCCTAATGAACATAATGAATCTGACAATTTCTGATTTCAGACACTGAAGTAAACTTTGAGTTTTAGGTTATTAAGTAATAAGAAATCCTAATCATAATTGCAGTGCTCGGGAGTAAATAATGGTAACTAGCATACTAAAAAAAACATATGGCTTCACGTTTCGAGAAATTACTGTAACAGGTGTAAGTCCCCGGTGGTGAGGGGGAGCTCGCAGCGCCACCTGGTGTTCTATGGGTGTTTTTTCAGTTTTCGTCTTATATCTCAAAAAATATTTACCTGCAAGAAAAAATGTCAATTAATGAATTAAAGGTCATAAAATTATCTTTAAAACGCTTTTTTAGTTTTTATTATAGCTATATTAGTTGCCGAGATATTGAACTTCAAAGTTGGTCAATTTTTGAAAAACCAACTATTTTTCCCCTCTTCTATTTTTGGAGCCGCCTCAGTGATTAATTTGATATGAATCTTTTCTTTTTTCGACCTGAAGTAGTACAGGTCATTAAGGTGATTTGATTTCTTGAAACGAGGAGGCAAGTTGGGGAGGAAGGAGGCGAGGAATGGAGGAGGACCAAAATATGTGCTAGTTCACTATTTTTCCCTCTACCATAGTTCAGCAAGCGAAGGCCCTAAGTAAGGGTGAAAAATAATAATATAGTTATAAAAATTGGCACACGTGCAAAAAAGGCTCTTGATGAACGTATTAAAAGTCCTCGGTGGTAGGGAGTGAGCTCGCAGCGCCACCAGGGATTTTGGGTGCGTTTTTTTCAGTTTTCGTCTTACATCCCAAAAACTATGCATTCGTCAGCAAAATCACCAATTGGTAAATTGAAGAACATAAGAATACCTTTAAAAATAATGGTTTAGTACCTTATAACTGAAATATATGGAATCGACTTGATGTTTAATTTCTAAACTCGTGAGATTTTGAAAACCTATCTTTTTCTTTTTTTCTTTCTTTATTTTTTGGGACTGCGAAAGAAATATTAATCACTTTTTTTTAAATTTCGATAGTTCTGTGCTATTTAAGTCAACTAAGGTCCAAGAAGACCTTGAATCATGTTAGAAATAAAACGTATACCCTTCTGCGAAAAGGATAAATAATAAAAATATAAAATAAAAAAGTCCGAACATTAAAGAAAAAAGAATAATACAAGTGAAATAATAAATGTGAACAGATGTAGAATAAATATAAACTAACATAAAAATGACATTGTAACTCAAGTTAAATGAGTACTTTCGTCAGCCGACTGTTCACCTAATGTGATATCTAATTTTGAGCCGTTACGGCAGATACCCTGTCAGTTTATGCAAGCAATGCATGCTGCAGTTTGTTTATCCTTGATTTTCTGCAGCCGCATCTTGTACCACATCCTTCCGTGCCTGAACAAAAAATCATGGAGAGAATGGAGTCAGGAGCAGGAAGCCTTGAAGTTCTTAAAGGTTTCCATGATGTACCGGCTTTTTTCCATCCCCAAGCATCGGGTGGAATTAATCTCACCAGCCACTTTTGAATCTGAGAACACTCCCGGAACGTATCCCAACGATTGATTTTTTTGCAACAACTTTACGAATTTGTCTTTGCCTGTGTTATATGTAGCTGATACTGTGTCGCACCCGGAGAAAGCGTGGAGGAAGAGAATTTGATCTTTGAACTTGCAAGTGTTTTGTAATTCTTGTGAACAAAAAATCTTGGTGCTCACTTTATCTTGCCTGGTTTAAGGAAAAGAATATTATTATTACTTAGAGTCAAAGCTATTAATAAAACAAGAAGATCAACGTCTTCACCTACGACAACAAAATTTTTTTCAGAGAGAGATTTTTCCAAAGAGGTTCGAATTATCATGGCATCAGCGTCATCATCACACAAACGGAACTCTTTTTTCAGCGATCATCTTTATTAATCTAATTTTGTTGGTGGAATTGGAAAGAAAGTTTTCTTGTGGCACGGTGATTGGCATGTTTCCTTCAAATTTAATCCTTTTCGCAGAAAGGTATACGTTTTATTTCTAATATGATTTAAGGTCTTCTTGGACCTTAGTTGACTTAAATAGCACAGCACTATCGAAATTAAAAAAAAAGTGATTAATGTTCCTTTCGCAGTCCTAAAAAATAAAGAAAGAAGAAAAAAAAAAGATATGTTTTCAAAATCTCACGAGCTTAGAAATTAAATATCAAGTCGATTCCATCTATTTCAGTTATAAGATACTAAACCATTCTTTTTAAAGGTATTTTTATGTTCTTTAATTTACCAATTGATGATTTTGCTGGCGAATGCATAGTTTTTGGGATATAAGACGAAAACTGAAAAAACGCACCCAAAATCCCTAGTGGCGCTGCGAGCTCACCCCCTACCACCGAGGACTTTTAGTACGTTCATCAGGAGCCCTTTTTGCACGTGTGTGCCAATTTTTATAACTATATTAGTATTTTTTCACCCTTATTTAGGGCCCTTGTTTGCTGAACTATGGTAAAGGGAAAAATAGTGAAAAGTACACTTGCACATATTTTTGTCTTCCTTCATTCTTCGCCTCCTTCCTCTCCAAGCTGCCTCCCCGTTAACAAGAAATCAAATCGCCTTAATGACCTGTACTACTTCAGGTCGAAAAAAGAAAAGAATCATATCAAATTAATCACTGAGGCGGCTTCCAAAAATAGAAAAGATAGAAAAAATAGTTGGTTTTTCAAAAACTAACCAACTTTGAAGCTCAATATCTCGGCAACTATTATAGCTATAATAAAAACTAAAAAATCGTTTTAAAGATAATTTTATGATCTTTAATTCATTAATTAACATTTTTTCTCGCAAGTAAATAATTTTTGAGATATAAGACGAAAACTGAAAAAACACCCATAAAACACCAGGTGGCGCTGCGAGCTCCCCCTCACCACCGGGGACTTTCAATATGTTCATCAGGAGACCTTCCTCTATCTGTGTGCCAATTTGCAAAACTGCATGTTTTTTTGTTTTTTTAAACCCTTTATTGACTAGACTATTAGAAAAATTTAAAAGGTTGTGGAGCACATTTGAATTGAAGAATATTACAATTTTACTTCTGAGTTTTACTTCTGAGGGTAGTGGAGGGAATTTAAATTTTTTCAGTTGACTTCCTTTACATTTATTTCACGGGCATCGCCGTGCGGGTACTGCTAGTTTGTAAATAAATTTATGAAACTAAATTTCATTTGCGTCAAGTAATGTGGTAAAAGCTTGAGCGAAACAAAATAACATGACATGCGCAGTAAATATTAGCCGATGTTAATGACTATCTTGAATGTAGGAAACATTGTTTAAAAGGATTAGTTGATGTATAACTATAAAAATACCTAGCAAGTTACGGAAAATACTTTAATAAAAACAATGAAATTCATGTCTAATTTAGAGATTGAAAACCGAGATGAACTTTCATCAAATCATAGGCACAGTTCTAAATGTGCCATACATAAGCTTTCCCGGAGAGTTTTATATTCTTCACCAACCTTAGGATGATCAAAAATTAAATTTGAGTATTTTTTGTTTAGAAATTTTAATGCTTTTTGAAGGTTTGTCCTATCTTTGGTTCTAGAAATCTTAATTTTCTGTAAATATTAATCGTGAATTTGTCAATAATTTTCAGTCCAATTAAGACCGAAAGAAATGGTTGATTCAGAGGGTAAATCATGGGAGTTATTCCCCCTTCGAGCTTCTAAAAATTTTCAGAAATAGTGGTTTGACGATTTCAATTTTCAAAAATGTACCTGTTTTACTGTGAGCTTCATAGACCTCTGTTTGAGCTCAAATATGACGCTCTTTTCTTATATTTCTGCTTGTGCATGCTATTGTAGACTATCTTAATTGACGTTGGAAGGGTTCGGAGTATTCTCCCAAATTTTTCAAAACTGAAATCCTAGGAGCGCAATTGTAGGTAACTTTTGAAGACATTATAAAAAGAAATGGGGTTCAGAACTCTCCTTTGGAAAATTTTCGAAACTGAAGTCCCAAAAATTAAATTTTAGATGATCTTTGATGATGTTAGCTGGATTAGATCGTGAGGACTTTCCTCCTGATCTGCGAAATAAAAATCCTAAAATATTATTGCAAGTCACTTTTTATGACTTGATAGGATAGGATAAGGCCCTAAACTGTCCCCAGGAAATGTTTCCAAATTAAAGTTCCAAAAACGCAGTTTTAGACGTAAAAAACGTAACCACTCTCGGCAGCCAGAAACCCCCTCATGATGCGTAGAAGAGATTGGGTAAGATATATTAAAGAGACAGACGTTTTAAAATTGTCACTCGAAAACATTGCTAGCTCTTAGACTATATTTCACATGAGAATGATGGTAAAAATAAATACAGTAGGGGAATGTGGGCCAAAGTGAAATGGTAAAATATTTTCATAGTTTGCAGTACCACCAATCTAGCAATACTTCAAGTTCCTAGACATATAGCAAATTCCTGTCAAAAATAAAATCGTTCCAAAGATCTGCGAAAGTTTTTTTTTTATAAGTCATTTTCAAAATTTGATACCGTTATTGTAGTATTCTTGATTTTTCAAAAATATTTCTTGTTATTATAACATGCTTGAATTTTTGTAATTATCATTTTAACTATTAATTGAGAACTAGTGTGTGCATTGCAGTTCTTATTTAGTTTATATTTGGCATGTTTTGATTTTAAATGTTCAATGTAATTAGTAAAGTGCATGCGGGGCAATGTGGATGGGGCAAAGTGAAATACATCATTTCGTTTACTTATGCATTCATTTACAGGATCATGTACGTATTTCTTCATTTATTAATTTGTTCCCACGTTCTTTTACTTATTAATTCACTTATTTATTCATCCATTCCCTTATTTTTTTCCCGACTACTAGTAAAAGTTTCTAGTCGCAGAAGCAGAATAAAGAGGGAAAATTGAAAATACTTTTAAAATCTTTATGCTAAAACTTGTTACAAGTATTTTAATTGTTAACAAATAGAAACTGGAAACAAATAAACAATTTTAAATCATTGAGCTTTCTTTCCTCGTCCCCCAACAATGACATCAGTTTCTAATAGCGTGAATAAAGACTTAGCCGCATTTGCTAAAAAAAGTTATAATTGGAGTTCTATTTTACTTGGAAGTTCCAAACAGACGCAGAAAACTATTTCCTTTTTTTTTCGTGCTATTGTTTTAAATTTTCAAGTATGTTAACACTTCAAAAATCGCGAAAATTTTTTTAAATTGTTTTAATTAAAATCTTTGGTAATTAATATCATCCGAAAACGCGACCTGGCAAAGAACGCTATCGACAACTTCTCCTTTCAAACAAAAAGACATCAAAGTTAGCCCATACGTTTAGGCGCTAGCGTGCCACAGACAGATACACACACACGTCAATCTTATAACGCTCTTCCTTGTTGCGTCAGGGGGTTAAAAATAGAGTGTCGCAGACTGTTTATACTCTCAAGGACGTTTCAGGATTTTCCAAGTTGATTTAAGAATTATTTTCCCTATTCAAAAATCTTTCTTGGGGAAAGATATACAATTTTGCAAATGTTATAAGGGGGTAGTCCTTCAATACCAATTTTTAGTTTTAATTATGTTCGGAACGACGCCAAATGTCTCCACGCTTGGCAACGCTTAGTGATTTCTCGTTAAATATAATGCAAAGTAGGAAAAATAACTTATAGGTGAAGTTACAACAGATTTGTAATAATTTTAAGCAAAATTAATGGAAATATCAGAAAAAATTCTCTAATTAAGGAATAAACAGTAAAAAAATAACACTTTTACAAATGTATAACAATATATTTCGTATCAGATGTTAATGCACAGAAAATACATTAATTTTCTTCCTCCCTTCTTATTACGCAAATGAAACAGAGCATAAATCATCCCTTTACAGAAAACATTAATTAAAAACAATAATAACCAAAACGTGTTTGATATTTTGCTACCTTTGGTCCAAAAGCTATCAAATGGATTATTCCACAGAGCAAGAAATGATAAATAATGCTTCCATGTCTTAAACGTACATTTACATGCAATCAATATTCCTTAACAAAAGCTGGGAAGCATTTAAACTCATAAGGAACCGTTCCTAAATAACGTTTAAGAGAAACGTTTTGGGTTTAGACATAAATTGTTATTTATGTTTCCAAGAACAAACGCTCCTGTTTCCATCACATGGGATAATTTTTTACAGAAGGCTTTTAGGATTTGCCTATGACTTAGTGTCTTCGAAATTTCTTCCGTATAATGTGAAAATAAATTATAGCACGTTCGAAAGAGAAGTGTTAAGTTGATCTCTTGAAAGAGATGTTGGATTATCTCGTACGGGTAGAGATGTTTGTGTATCTTTACATTAGAGATGGAACGAAGCGGCATTTGGCCGAAGCGCCGAATACCGAAGCTTCGGCCAACTAATGGCCGAAGCTTCGGCCGAAGCTTCGGCTGGCACACATATTGAAGTTTTTGGATTAAATGCATAATAAATGCGTAGAGTTTTATAGTTTTCTCCATATGTTTTAATATTCTTAATTCTTAGCGTTACACAATATTTTCAGCTTACTGTGGCATCCTTAAATTGATTTCATTAATTAACGTTTACTTTTATCTTGGTTGTTTTTATTTTAATGTTCTTAGTATTACACAACATTTTCAGCTTACTGAGTTATTCTTAAATTAATTTCACAAATTAAAAGTTTTCTTGTTTTGTTTTGCTTTGTACTGCTCGTACAAGAAAAGACGACATTACTATTTTTGTATTGTAAATTAGTAGTAGGAAGCTCTATTTGGAACATGAAAAGCTCAGTCTGCAGTTCAGTTGATGTTTTATAATAAAACAACTGATATGATCATGTAATATACCATAGAACTACCCAATCTATTACTATTTATATACGTTGTGTTATATATTAGAAATATCTTAATATTCTTAATGCAAAATGCTTCAGTTTTTGGTGAATTCGAAAAAATAGTATCATGCATTCTTTTTTACTTGTCTTTCATTTTGGTATTTTTTTAAGAGGATTATTTAATAATGTCACAAGTTCAAAGAAACTATTCATTCCAAGGTTGAGTATTGTCAAAAAAAAGGGGGGGGGGGGAGGGAGGTTTTTTTTCTTTACACCTATGAACAAAAATAAAGTAAAGTGCCATTGCATAAAAGAATGTCTAGACAAGGCGGAGGAAAGGATTTATTCTTTCAAGGGATATTTTGCAGGTATGTATGTGTCCAGGCGCCAGGATTATTTTGTATTTATTTATTTTTTATTTGTTTGCCTGTTTGTTTTCTTTTTTTACGAACAAAGAGGATACAATATGTAGTTTAGAAAATATCAACGTAAAATAGGCACAAATAAGCACAGATACTGCAGACACGTGTTTCGGCGTTACAGGGAAAGCCTTTATCAATGCAAAAATGTTGAGCTTATAGATGCACAGACATCCGACAAAAGCAACGGAAATTTTAAGCCAAATTGGCGAAAGGGGTGTTATTGGTGTTCGGGTAATCCGATATGTTTGCTTTTTAAGCTGTTCGCTTCTGTTTCCGTTGATTTTGTCGGATGTCTGTGCATCCATAAGCTCAACATTTTTGCACTGATAAAGGCGTTCCTTGTAACGCCGAAACATGTGTCTGCAGTATCTCTGCTTATTTGTGCCTTATTTACGTTGATATTTTCTAAACTACATCAATAGCACAAAGCTATTTGTAAACTTTAGTATACAATAGTTTTTTTTTTCTTCTTTTGGAAAAGAAGTATCTTTACTTGAGGAGGAAATAAAAATCAGACTCAATGCAGTACATTTATATAGCTTTTATTTTAAAACTAAAGTTTTTTTGAACAAATATAACGAAATGTAATATTTAAAAGAACATATTGTTAATAAATATTTTATTAATTATTGAATGCATTCTGGCTTCAAATGTTCAATACACACATATTTTTAATTGAATATAAATTTCTATTATGCTTTATCATGAGAAACAATTTTGAGTTAAAAAGACTATCTTATATGATAACAATTGTAACAGAAAATTTGCTGCATAAATTTCAGGCCGAAGCAGCCGAATCACAACTCATGCTTCGGCTAGACCGAAGCTTCGGCAAAATGGCCGAAGCTTCGGCCCGGCCGAAGCTTCGTTCCATCTCTACTTTACATAAAAATCATCTAGAAATACATATATTGCGAAATTGCAATTCAACTCGAAAATCGGCGACAGTTTTGCTAGTTCACAGAAGACTGTAAAACAAGAAGATCCGTCAAGAACTAAACGAGCCTACTTCCCGTTTACCAACATAAATTCTAGAATTTAATAAATATTCTCTTAAAATTATTCTCCTAATTCAATTGCCTGAGACTGCAAATGTACCGTAAAGTCGGGTTACTTGGATTCTAAGGGGTTACTTGAGCCCATTACAGTAAAATGATAAAATCTAGGTTTGGTACTTATTAGTTGAAGACTTGCACGTAGTTCCTCGTTTCTCCTCTAGGTAGAAGCACTCTGCAGTCTCTAATGCTAGTACCAAACCCAGATTTTATCATTTTACTGTGGGCTCAAGTAACCTCCTTGTGGGTCCAAGTAACCCGACTTTACGGTATGTCAAACATTAATTTCGGGCAGAAATTCTGATTTTTGAAAACAAAATGCCCCTCTCTCTCTCGAAAAAAAAAAAAAAAAAAACTTTTTAGAATGGGACTGTTTCTTCAAAATTGGAAGAGGAGGGAGACAGGTTGCTCGAAGGGTTCACAGTTGAATGAAAAATGGATCAAATCGAAAAGTCAAGTACGGGAATTATGTATCCTCACCAAAATCTTTTGAACGAAAAAGTTCATTCAAATCGGAGGGTTAATTCAAAAGTTATAAGGGGTGTGGGGGGTCATACAGACCGAAAGATCGATAGACACGCATTTTTCCATCCCAAAACTTTTTTCCTATTTTTAATTTTTCGATATTTGTTTAATTATCAATTTATTTTTACTTCATCATTTTTATGCACAATAATATATATGAATTAAGCTTGTTCTAACATTTAAAACCTTCTTTACTCAAAACAGTTATCCGTTATTTTCATATTTTGTTCAATAAAATGTGCTATTTATGAATAACTGTACTTCTTGATGTTATCCTCCATACTTAGTCATTATAAATGGATATTTATTTGGTATGAACCAGATCAATACGGTTTTCAATACCCCAAAACCAAGTGAAACAAGCATAACGATGAAGTAAACTTGTGATTTCTTCAACATTTCAAGCAATACAATTTTTTGAGAAATGTAGAAAATCCAATTATAATGTAAATGAGATTGAATTCGTTTATAAGAACAGCAATAAAACCAGCTGTCATTGGTTCCAAATTACGGCAAACATAAAACATAAGTGACTTAGACAAATTTCTAATTCTTTCATCTTTTCAAACTTTGCTATAAAAGTCAAACTGATTCCATTTTGGAGACTAGCCAGTGACCCTGAATAAACAGTTCCGTATACATTTTGCAGAAATAACGGGAAATAAAGATTCATAATCCAGGTTTTTTGCTAAAGGGGAAGAAGAACAGGTTCATATTTTGGAACGATTGAATCCTGGTAACAAAATGTTTCCATAACTCATTTTGTAGCAAGCGAAAGTTGATGCTTTATCAAAGTTATTTCCATAATAAAAAAAAAAAAAAAAAAAATTAATTCCTTACTAAGGCTTTAAAATTTTCAATTTCATGTAGGGGAATGTGGAGCAAAGTGAAATAGTTAAGATGACTCACCTGTTTCAAAATGAATAAATTTGAAATTTGTTCTAAAAGTCATTGTATACATATAGAAAGAATAATGTATTTTGTTCTGCTACTTGAGTTTAAATATTATTTTTTAGTTTTGGCAGTTATTTTGCAGCTTCAAAAAAAAGGTGGAAATTTTTCACCTCAAAAAACCATGGGGCAAAGTGAAAAATACAATATTTTTGTAATGAAACATTTTCTATTCGATGAGTTACACTAACTTTCACCAAATGAAGGAGTAAATAAATGAATAAATGAATTATTAACGAAACAATAAACGAATAAATAGATAAATTAAGTTATTTATTTTAATTAGTATAAGAGAAAAATGAGTGAATAAAATGGAGAATGAATTAAATAACAAGTTTAAAAACTAATTACCCGACTACAAAAAAAAAAAAAAAAAAAAGCACTGAAAGGTAAGAAACAAGGTAAGTGCTAATTAATATCATCGTCTTATTAAATAAAACAAAACGTTTGATATCTTAGCTGTACCTGTTTATTTAGTTCTACGACTTGAACCCTTTGCAAGTTCCACATTAACAACAGAATTCAATTCAAATGCTGTAGTCGTGCGTTGTCAACTACAGAAAGCAAGCATTTAAACTTGATACACAAGTAAACATATTCGTTTGATCTATATAGATAAGAATGGTAAATTAGGTTGTAATGCTATTCTATCAAATTGTTTTTCTGTGGCTGACAACGTGCGACTACAGCATTTGAATTGAATTATGTTGTTAATGTGGAACTTGCAGAGGGTTCAAGTCGTAAAACTACAGGTTGCACAAGACACCTTTAAGGGTGAACAGTTGTAGCACCAGCGGCACCCCCGAGGGGTGCCATTTGGCTCACTATGGCACCCTTGAAGGTGTAATTTGGCTCCTTAGGGTGCCATGGGTCACCCATGGGGTGCTGTGCCATAAGACACCTATAGGGTACCACATGGAGCCAAATGAAACCTTCAAGGGTGCCACAGGGAGCTAAGTGGCACTCCTCAGGGGTGCCGCTGGTACTACAACTGTTCACCTTTAAAGGTGTCTTATGCAACCTGTAGTTTCAACAGCGTAAAAAAAATAACTGTTTATACTTATAAATAACATTATTGTGCTTTGTCAAGATTGGAACGCTATTTAAGAAAGTTTGAAGGAGCAACGGACTTTTAACAATATGTACGAAACAGTTGCAGAAGAAGAAGGCCTAATGAAAAAGAAAGAATGGAAACTACTGTAAGTTTTTTTTTCTTTCGCCTCAGAAACACTTCATTTTTTAAAAACCTAGTGCTATCCCATGATATAGCATTCATTCTTTCATGCAGCAGCACTATCGCCGGATGCCATTGCTACGAGAATTTTGACAGCCAGTTTTCCACCTGATGAGCGCGATCTTGTCGATGCGAATTTACACCAAGAATTTATTCCTACCAAGAGCACACAAAGCTAAACGAATAATCGAGGGATCTTTTTCGTGCTGCATAATCATACGACATGGACGATTTCGATTTTCTGCACCTTGAAAATCCACTGAATGGTGCCAGGTTTGAATCAGTAACTTTGGGCATAAGAGACCAACGTTCAATCACTACATCACTCTGTCAGTAAGTATTGCAAAGTCAAATCATTAAACAACACGAAGCATAATTCTGCAAATGGAAAGGAAATAGGGAAAAATTGGCACCCGTCATACATTGACTAATGATTTTCTAAATTACGTAACACGAGGCATATACATAAGAGAAAAAATGGTAATTAGGATTCAAAAGTAAAAATATGGTTATTATAGCCATTTTGCGCCCGAACACTTATCACAAAGGTTACATTTAGAGCGAATACCGTAACTGTTTTTTAATTTCTAATTAATCTTAAATGATGGGAATTAGAAATCTGTAAACTTTGAATTTAGACAAAGTTTTGCTATTTAAGTTCATCGATATGTAAGTGTACTTTCAACACAAGCTCCGTTTTTAATGTAAAATTTACGAGTCAAGCTTTGAAAAAAAAAGCAAACTGCAGGCGATTTGTAACCATGACGGCGAAACCTATATTTCCAAATAAATATTAAAATTATAGTGGTTTTTTTGACGCAACTGACGGAGGTGAAAGATTTCGAGCATTCGCAATAGCTCCGGCCAAGATTCACGTGACAGTATTCACTCACAAGGGATAAGAGCGCACAACTGGCGAGAGCCAATGAAATCTCTGCAAAAAAAAAAAAAAAAAAAAAAAAAAAAAAAAAAATCGGACTGCTGTCGGAGCCGACGACATCAAGCATTCTTGAACAGTGACGGAAGCTGATGATTCGGCGTGCTGTCAAGGCAAATTATTCCGAAAACCAGTTTCGAAGCTAAAAACTCGGTTCGGACGGCGGGTCGATTGTAATGTGAATAGCGCTTAGGTCTGCAAATTGCCAGCACCCAAACGTAGCCCCGTTTGAAACAAACAAACAAACCTTTCGTTAGTCTAAGTTGCACTGATATTGAAAATAATTTTGATAAATTCGAAACAGGAAGCAAGATTTTATTTATCACTTAAAAATAAAACCAGGTGCTCTCACATTGGATAATATAATCACTGTCGCTTATGAGATATCGCCGTTCGTATCTCTCCTTTCGCGGTGTAAGATATCGAGGTGTGAGGTCGGAAATGAGGGAGCTGAAAAACGAACAAAGAACTCGGAATGATTGGCTTTCATCGGTATATCTCCTTTGCGGTATCAGTTGATGTGTAGCGATAAAATTCAAACTACATAAGTAAATAGATAAATAAATAAGGAACAAGTATCTAAAAACGGATTAAAGTATGCTTAAATGTACAAACAATAATCGCTATTTTTTTAACCCTAACTTCCTCACATTGTTCCCTAATGTCTTTTTATCTTTCTCAAAGAGGATATTTTAAGTTTTATTTTAAATTGAAAGTGAAAGTTCTGATAGCGTAAGGAGCATCAGCGTGAACGTAAGATTTTTCCAAATGTATAAAATGACGATTCTAATGAAAGGAAATTATAACCAAAGCTCGGCAGCAACTCAAAGGTAATATAGATGTTTCTTCTAATTTGTGTATTTCTTCCGAAATGTATTTTTTTTCTTTGCTTCTGCTCATGACTTTGAGCATAGAATAGTAGTTAAAACTTTGTAAGAAATTACCCAAAATATATTTACTTTTTATGTATATAAGCTCAAATATGTTATATTTAAGAATTATGTTTTAAAAACTGCGTTATGCTTAAGTAGCCTTGTAAACAAACAAATAAGCTCAAAAAATAAACTTTTTGAAATTAACTAATAGAAGCATCAAAATGCTGCAATATTATTTAGTTAGTTTTCAGAAAACAGAGCCTGAAATTGATACATTTCCATGTTCTGAAAGTACTGACTATGTTTTGCAATATTACCAGTAAAATTTGTCGATAAAAATGGCTAAATTTTAACAAAAAGCAAATGAATAAATAACTAAGAAAAGGGGCAGGGGTAGAGTTCTATTACACTTTGTTCTTGCTTAAAGAAAAATAAAGCCCTTTATGAAACGCCATCTAAAATGAAAATGCTGCTTTAACTAAATTAAAGTGTCTGCTGGTCATTTGCTGCTAAATAAAATTTTGAATTTTCGCATCTACTTTAAAACCAAAAACAGTTGAACTCAAAAAATAGGAAGCTCTCCTTTTCATAGAACACAGCACTCAATAATACTGATCAACAGTAAAAAAAAATAAATTAAAAAATCAAAAATAAAATAAAATGAAATAATAAAAAAAATCAAAAATTTGAATTTCGCGTTTTGAAACTTTAAAAACATATTTAAAAATATTTTTTCAAAACACTGTCGTAAGAAAAATTACACGTATGTTTCCAAATTTTGTGTACCACTTAAAAAGAAAATGATTATGTTCCAAATAAAAAAAAAAGAAAAGACAAAAAACTATCGCAACAAACAGCAAGTGAGAAATGGCCCCTAGGTACTTTCAAAGGGCGGTATAACAGGCACAAATTTTTTAAAGTACAAACAGTAATACGCCTGTAACTAACATTTTTCTGATTTTAACCTATGTTAAATTCAAAATTTTCTGAGACTATGAAGAAAAGTTTTTTTTTTTGTCTTAATTCAACATAGACTTTGCTATTAACTTCCTTAAACGTATTGCACTTTTAAAAAAGTTCTTGAAGGTGCACATTTTATTTCAAAACTCAAGTGAATTGCTTTATTTTTCAGACTCCTAGCTTTGTTCAAAAGAGAAAACAGAGATGAATTTCTGTGCTTTTTTCTCCTTCGTTTGTATTTTTTGCTGGAGCGTGAAAGCTGCATGTGAGTACCTTTGATTTAAGTAATTGCACACAACTATCTGCTCTAATTTCTCCTTTTTCTCTCTCTTAAACTACTGTAACGGGATGCGAGGAAATATTTTTACAAAACTGGAAAAAGGAAAAGTAACTTCGAAACAAAGAAAATACAGAGAAATTAACGATTGGTTAATTTATAAATTTAAATCCAAAAATTAACCAATCAAAAGTTTAATTTTTAATATTGTTTGGATCCATAACCCATAGCTGCAGCCCGCAAGGTAGAGATTTGTTCCGAACAGTTAGATCACTTATTTTATGTAGTAGGCCAGTGCAGTAAGCCTTTAGGCATTTACTATTACGGGGTCATTGATGAAGGTCACAAATTTTGCGTCATCTCCATGGAAGCTTAACTTGATAAACTTATAATAAATAAATTGCCTCAGTATTTTAGATGGAATAAGATTTTACGTTAGTTGGTGATATATCTTCATGCCCTTGAAATGTCCTAGCCTATAGCTAATGCAGAAGAGAATTCTCTCTTGCAGTTTAGGTCGGAGATTGTTGCCTCGCCAAAATACTGATTGTAGATTCTCTAAGATATACTGGATTCCAATGCTCTTTCCTTCCAGATTGCGATGACATCGGGAACGCGAACGCTTACGTGGATAAAGTTCTGGAAAATCTTCGCAAAGATCCCGAGTTAGTCAAGCAGTTGGAGAGCTTGTCGGTGCCTGATGTAGTCCAATCCGATTTCCAACTCCGCAATGCCAAAGTGAAGGGGCTTTCACAAGTCTACCGCCATGGCGATTGCACGCTTTCCTATAACGATGCTGGAGGATTGGAAGCTATAGTTGAGGTTGGAGTCAACTCCCTGAGGATCTATGGCAATTACAGAGCTTGGGCTTCTTTCTTCTGGGCAAGCGGTAAGCGCTGTTTACAAAATGTTTCTGAATTTAATGACTAAATGCTTTCAAATAAACAATAAAGCGATTGTGCAGTTGAGATGAACTTTTGCTCAGAACATAACAGTCCAGCCCTTTTAATAAAATGGCCATTTTGCCTCGAAAAAGTATTCTAATAAGCGGGCAGGGCTGTTTTTAAAAGATGGGTTTTTAGGGTTCAAACCCTCTTCGAAATTTTTTAAAACTATTACAAAAATGCTTTTCATAGTTCCTCACTGAAAGAATTATTATTGCTATTAAACTTTAATTTTCTTTAAAACTGTGTTTGAAAAATGAAATTATCAAAATTTAAGAGTTGTACAAATTAAGTGTTTTCTTCTGCAGTATTTATTTTTATTGTAGTTATTGCAAACATAATTTTTAACAATACACCTTTCGCTTCGAAATTTCAATACCACTAAAAAAAGCACTGAAATTCTTCACATTTGTAAGTACTAAACTCTACATTTAGCACATCTTATAAGTGTCGTAAGATATAATTTTCAAAAGTACTCCTTCGAATGCGCATATATGAGTAAACTATTCTATCCAGATTTTTTTTCTTCCTTGAAAAGATGAGTCTTTTTTTTTACATTTTTCATGTGAAACCCCTTTTAACATCTATTGTAACAAAAATCAACAGAATATAGAACATGAAATATTTTTGACTTAATAGATTTCAAGAGAAATAGGTTTGGTAAAACCCTCCCCGAAATTAAGATCTGGTTACGACCCTGTAAGTAAGATATTCCATTGTCCGGGATCGAAATAATACATTACAACGGTTTGGTACATAGAAAATATACTGAATTAAGCTGGATATTTGTTTAACCGATATTCTAATAAGCGGATTTTGCCGTTCTTAAAATGGTATCTACTCCACAAATTTTCAGCTATTGTGTTTAGTAGAAAAAGCTTTATGTTTCATACCAAAATATTTTAATTAGTTAATAATGATTAATATACATAAAAGGAAATAATGAAAAATTCACAAATGATTTTTAAATGCTGCTTTTGCAATTTATCAACTGTTATATTTTGGCAACTGTGAAGTTCTTAATAATTTAATTGACCGCTCTGATATTATTAATTCCATCCAATTTGCTGTCCCAAATAGGACTTTTATAAGTCACTGATGCTTTAAAAATATTTTTACGAAATGTAACTTAGTTGATAATTTTTGTCTTTTTAAATTTTAAAATTTTCAACACTCATTGCGACAATTTAAATATTTTTAACGCGTCATTTTATAATTTTAAGTGTAGATGTTTTAGTATTTTTAATACGTTTTTGTTAGATTCACATGTGGGTTTGTTTGATTTTGCGTATGTAACTCTGAATAAAAGAGAAAATTCACGTTCTTCGCAAAAATAAAAATAATAAATTTAATACCATTATTAATACTAAAAGTCAAACTATATAGCATATTGATGTATTATAAGTGTTAATATTGTTTATGTGTAACTCAGAATAAAAGATAAAATTCACGTTCTTTGCAAATATAAAAGTAATACATTTAATACTATTATTAATTCTAAAGGCTAAACTATATTCCATGTTGATGTATAAGTGCATGTTTTTAGTTTTTTTTTACCTATAATTTAATTATTAAATGTATAATTTGTTTTAATTGTTATTTCCACGTTATTCGCAATTGTCGTTGAATTTTCCTAAATTATATCTTTTAAATAAATAAAAATACATAAACAAATTTCAGGAGACATTACGATCGCCATCGCTCACTTGGCAGTCAAAGTGGATCTGACCAGCAACAACGGCAACGCCCGTGTCCAGTACCTGAGGGTCGTCGACTTCGGCGATACCAGTGTGCCAGACATCAACGGGCTGAGCTTTCTGTTCAACTGGGCCTTGAAGCTCATCGCGAACAACATGATCCAGAACTCGAAGGGGATGATCCAGAATGCGCTGGAGAACGACGCAGTGGTCGAGATCAACAACATGCTGAAGCAATATAAATTCCCCATTTATTATTCTGTAGCAGGGAATGACGAGAAGAACTTTTATCACATTGAAAAGAAGTAGTTTGCTGCTGTTCCGAGCTGCTTGAAATGATTGATGCTTTGTGTAAATATTTATTTAATAAATTATATTTGTCTTATTGTATATTTGATATTTTATTTCTAATGTTTTAAAAGAATAACTTTTCATTTTGGATATCTTTGTTTTTTGTTTACAGTACAATTGGTGTCATTTTTAATCATAGGGGGGGGGGGGAGGCGAGAAGAACTTTTATCACATTGAGAAGAAATAATTTGCTGTTGTTCTGAGCTGCTTGAAATGTTTGCTGCTTTGTGTAAATATTTAGTTCATAAGTTATACTTCTCATATTGTATATTTGATATATTATTTTTAATGTTTTAAAAGGATAACTTTTCTTGTTGGATAGCTTTTTTTTGTTTGCGGAACAATGGGGTATTTTTTAATCATGGGGGCGTGAAGAACTTTTATCACATTCAGAAGAAATAATTTGCTGCTGTTCTGAGCTGCTTGAAATGATTGATGCTTTGTGTAAATATTTCTTTAATAAATTATATTTGTCATTGTATATGTGGTACATTATTTCGGTGTTTTAAAAGGATATCATTTCTTGTTGGGTAGGGATGGATACGAGGGAGGAGCGATGGGGGAACCCCCATTGAGGGACTTTCCACCAGTAATTTTTCGATATTGAAGTTCAAAAAAATGTAATTTTGAGCGAGTTTTAATGATGTTGGGAGGATGAGCTTTGGAACTCTTCCCCAAAAATGTTTCGGAATTGAAGTCCGAAACCTTTGATATCAATATTTGCTAACATAGTAAAAAGTAAGTAATAAAAAGCAGTCGTCTCTCCTAGATCAAGCCCTAGTCGTTGGGTATCTTTTTTTTTGTTTCAAATACTGTACAATTTAAACTGAGAGTACAGTCAACAAACTCTTGTTATTATGTGTTTCATAAGTGTGAATTCTTTAAAATATGATGATAGGTTTGTTTTTATACCTTATTCATATGTGCCGACAGGCTTGTTCAGTGTTCATATGTGCCCCTCTCCAGGGGCGATGTGAACAAAGGAAGTTATTTTTCAAAAATAGTGCCATTAAGTAAAGACATACAGTGAACTCTCACTTATATGCCGCCTCATTTATGCGCCTTTTTCACTTATACGACGATTTTAAATGGTCCCAGCACATTCCATAGCAAAATAATGATATTATCATTCATTTATGCTTCGTTCTAAAGACAAATATTTCACTTATACGCCGAATTTTCCCTAAAATGTAAAAAAAAACTAATTTATTTTCCTTAAAAAATAAGCATTTTTCTTCACTTTCCTCTTTAATCTTTCGCCTTTATTGCTCACGGAAGGCATTTTTCCGCATGAACTAGAGTTCGGAGAGGGACAATTATCTATTATGCATCAATTTAAAGGGAACAGTTTGTAATTAAATATGCAACAACTTTTGTTTTCTTTTAATCATTGTATTTACGTTACAGTTAGGGCCATGCTCCACATCATCGTAAAACGCGACCGAAACTGAAGGCAGAAACCGAAAATCCGGGTACTTTCCATAGGAACACCATTGAATAAATTTTACGCTTCTGCCTAATTTTTCTGCTTTACGTCGATGTGGAGCATGGCCCTTATTGCCAAACCGTGATAATATATCTCGTTTCTTATAGAAACATTCTTATTCATTCTCTCATCAGAGCCTATGTTGCGTTTTAGTCCATTAAATAGCCTTGTTCACTTATACGTCTCTTTCACTTATGCGCCTTTTTCTGTTGGTCTCCTGGGCCGGCGTATAAGTGAGACACTGTATAATAACACTGTATAAGTTCACTGTATTTTTGAAAAATCTCAAAAAAATCCACGACACAAAGAAATGACTATGCAATAATAGGGACACTTTTTCTCTAAGAAATGAATTATATTCTTTGATAAAGACTTGAAAACAATTGTTCATGAATTTTCTCCTTTCCCCCTCCAATTACTTTCACAAAAATATAAAGTTCTTTGAAAGCAAGCGGTAAGCATGTTTCAAATAGATGCTAAGAAAAGTCATCAATAAAATAAATTAAAAATTAAATGAAAGTATGCAAAAAACATTTTCAAAATTGACAATATTAAAAAAAGCAAAACAAAACAGCAGATTGGCTATTAAATGTATTGAAACACAATGAATCCTCTCTCCCCTCTACAAAGAAAGTTTTCAAAGTCCATCAAGCTCAATTTAATGCTTAAAAAATTTTTTTTTTGCAAAAGTGTTTAACTAGTATTTAAATATTTGTTTCACGCAAATCATAATAGTTTTTAGCCGATAGGTTTTTTTGTGTAAGGCACTAAAAGGTTCACTTTTTTACGACGTTTAGGAGTTCAGATTTGTATGCTTTTAAATTAAGGATGATATGATATGTTAGGTGTTGTTCTTAGCACTTTGGAATGGGCTTTTAATGGGAAAAAAAAAGAAAGAGCTTATTAGCTCTCATAAATGTATCGTGCAGGGTATCATTAGTTCTTAATTTGTATATCAAAAGAAAAAGAAGAAGGAATAGGAAGGGAAGGAGGCACACAATTTCTTGATGGAAGTCTGTTTAAATTGGCATTAGTAATAACGAAATCCTCGCGATTAATTCAATTTTTTTTGACAAAAAAATCTGAGATAGTTCTATTAATTTTACACTATAGAGTAGAAAAAAGAACAAATTGAAGAAACTCAAAAATGCTATTTAATAACGATCAAAATGTTGTGCATCAGCAAGCGTGGAAAAATTACAAAAAAGAACTATTTTCAGCATTGTAAGAAAGAAAAGCATTTTTTGTTACCTAATATTTCGCTAAGAAAGACATTAATTTAATCAATAAATGTTTGAAAATGGCTGGCTGAAACTGTAAATTAAAGAGAAGACAGTCTAGTAGGAATTCTTGGTTTTCTTTCTTAAAAGCCTTCCACGAAATTAAGAATTAATATTTCTGTTTGCAGAATATGTCATGTAGAAATTACTGATTTTTTTAAATAAATGTGAACAGTTTATTTCGTATTAATTATCGTTGGCAAAAAGAAATAAAAAATCCTAACCGTGTTATTAAAGTGTAGTTTGTAGTTGGAATAAAGCGTTTTCTTTTGACATTTTCTGAAATTAAAAAAGAAGTAATTTTTTAAAAATTTGTTTCTTTAATAATGACAGCTTTTTGTAACATATTTCTTCACTAAGTAAGAGTCTGAAAGGTGAAGGCAACTGAAATTATGTGATTAAAGTTAGTTTTTAATTAAAGTGTTAAAATGAAAGAGTTACATTTGTGAAAATAAAATACAAAAAAGTTTTTTAATCTAAAAGACAATTTCATGCACTCGGTTCACACTACAAAACATTGCTACTATTAAAATCTGTCCGCGTCTGTTTGTCTGTCCGTCTGTCTGTCTGTCTGTCCGTCTGAAGCTTGAACTCCTCAAAAACCGCTGAGATAAGATAATCAAACAAAGTACCATTCGACTCGAAATTTTCTAAGGAAGACAATAAGTCCAACCGTGTAATTCTACGACTTTAATTAGCTGAGATATTAATTAAAACGTTAATTAAATGTTTTGCACTTTTTAAAATTCCAAGACATTTATTTCTTACCGTTGCCATTTTTAATTAAAACGTTAATTAAATTATTGAACTATTTAAAATTCCAAGACATTTATTTCTTTCCGTTGCCATTTTAAATTAAAACGTTAATTTAATTACTGAACTTATTGAAATTCCGAGACATTTATTTCTTACCGTTGCCATTTTTAATTAAAACGTTAATTAAATTATTGAACTATTTAAAATTCCAAGACATTTATTTCTTACCATTGCCATTTTTAATAAAAACATTAATTAAATTATTGAACTATTTAGGATTCCAAACCATTTTCTTACCGTTGCCATTTTGAAAAAAAAAACGTTAATTAAATTATTGAACTGTTTAAAATTCTAAGGCATTTATTTCTTACCGTAGCCATTTTGAATTAAAACGTTAATTAAATTAATGAACTATTTAAAATTCCAAGACTTATTTCTTACCGTTGCCATTTTAAATTAAAACGTTAATTTAATTATTAAACTTTTTAAAATTAAAGAGTGTTATTTTTTTCCGTTGTCATTTTGAATTATGTGTTACAACAAAGTTCTAACAATTGTTTTTATTCTAATTAATGACTTATATTTTTTCTCTGGTACCATTTTGAAAATGTGTTTTTAAATAAAATTGCAATTGCTGTTTTTAGAAGGGACTTTTTTTGGCTGCGATCCAAATATTAAAACAACATTTTCGTTTAGAATTTTTCAATTAATTTTGCAGGAAGAAAGCGGTTTGGAAATAATTGTTTTTGGTAAGGAATTTTATTTGCTATTTAGGGAGAGTGCTAAGTATGCGCAACTTGACATCGTCTTTAGTTCTGAGGAAGCATGTGCAAATAATTCGATTGACTTTTTGATGCAGGAAAGCTTTTTAGCGAGCCACTTTAGCGGGGAGTAGTTTGGTGAAACTTTCTTCACTACGTTATAGGCGAGCCGCCTTGGCGGCGAGTAGTTTTCTCAAACTGTCTTCACTACATTAAAGCCCGTGCAACGCCGGGTCACGCAGCTAGTTTACTAAAAAAGTTTTTATTAAAATAAAAGTTAAACTTACAATGAAACATTTAAATACTTACATTTTTAGAGTAAAAAGCATGACATATAAAGATAATGCAATTATTTGAATTAAACTAATTTCATTTTTTTATCGCAGTTTTATATAACAGAAGTTTGTTTCATTTGTTATGGCTCTAGATCACTTTAATTTCTGGAATGAGAAACAGCTGCAGCTATTGACGTTTTACTTGATTTCGAGAAATAAAATTAAAAAAAAAAACGGTTAAAACTTCAGGTTGCGCAAGGCACCTTTTAGGGTGAAGCGTTGTAGCCGCTGCACCCCTGAGGTATGTCACTTGACTCCCTATGGCACCCTTGAAAGTGCCATTTGGCTACATGTGGCACCATATGAGTGTCTTATGGCACCCCATGGGTGACCCGTAACACCCTAAGGAGCGAAAATGGCACCTTCAAAGGTGCCATAGAGAGTCAAGAAACACCCTTCAGGGGGTGCCGCTGGTGCTACAACGTTTCACCCTTAAAGGTGTTTTGTGCAACCTGAAGTTTTAACCAGTGGTTGGAAAAACTACATATTTTTCGTAGCGAACTACAATTACAACTACTTTCTTATAAATGTAGTTAGCTACAGCTACAACTACTTTTTTTTAAATGTAGCGAGCTACACTACTTTTGGAATGTAGTTGCTACTTCGCTACTTTTTAAAAAATAAATAAATAACAAGAATACACCGATTGAGGATCGACCGAAAAAATTCGAAAAGTGGTTTATATTAAAAAATTACCTCATTCGAATAAGGAATAGAAATAGGAATTGTCTTTGAAGTTATTTGTTACTTTTCCATTTTGTTCCTTTCTTTTGTAAAAATTTGTCCTTTTAAGATTTTTTTTAGTTTTTACGAATATTCGCCACAAGAAAAACCTTGTTTTTTTCCTTCGTTCTCTTTTTTTAAAATTTTTTTCATTGATTTATGTATTTTTTTTTTATTTAAAAGTAGTTTTTAGAAATCGCTACAAACTACTATTTGTTTGTATCGCGCTACTCACTACTCTACTTTTTTCAAAAAGTAGCGCGCTACACTACAAACTACTAAAAAATGTAGCTACTACAGTAGTTTCGCTACTTGTAGCGCGCTACTTCCGACCACTGGTTTTAACAGTGAAGATCCTACTTTCGAATGCAAAATTTTCACATGAAAACATGACATTAAAAGACGGGTCAGAATTTCATTTCGCTATGCATATTAATAGTCATAATTAACCCTGGTGCTTTTAACCACGCACTTGCCTTCATCATTATCCTAAAACATACGCAGAACTAATTATGCCTTGATTTCTAAATACCCTCGACATAACACTGCCTAATCAGCAGGAATCCGCTTCGTTTTAGTCTTCAAGAAACTGAACTTGTGCGGGAGACGTGAACTTTTCTCAACAATAACTTTTGCAAACTTTTCGTCTTTCAGAAGAGGCTTTTCGAACACACTTCTAATTTTAGTATCTACTGAGTCGGTGAAAATATGATAATCAAGCAACGTTTCGCGTATTGAAGTTAATTTTTAGTTATTTGGTTTTCTTTTAATAGAAATGTTTACGAGAACTTAAGATAGATAAAATATATTTACAAGAAGTTCTGTCAAGAACTAAAAGAGCCTACTTTTCCGTTTGTCAACATCAACTAGCACTTGATCTAGCAATTCTAGCATTGCTAGATCAAATGCTAGTCTATCTAAATCTTTGAACTAGCAATTCTAGCATTTGATCAATATTTTCTTGATATGTACTCTGTAAAAAATGAATGTGTTTTTACAGTATAATACAGCTAATTTTATGGTAATAAACTGTAAAAGTTGCTATTTTTACTGTAATAAAATAAAATTTCTACTTTTAGATTACTAAACTGTAAAATTGCCAATTTAACAGTTTATTTCCGTGCATTTTAGTTTTAAACTGGAACCTCTGCTGCCAGTATTATACTATTGTTTTAACAGTCTCATACAGCTAAATTTTACGGCAATAAACTGTAAAACTGCTAGCTTTACACTAAGAAACTAAAATTGCTAGTTTTACAATTTATTACCGAGCATCTTACAGTTTTAAATTGGAACCTCGACTGCCAGTATTATACTGTAAGAACAACAGTTAATTTTTTGCAGTGTACAATCATTTGAATTAAATTAATTTCATTTTTTGATTGCAGTTTGACCAGAAGTTTTTTTTTTTTTTATGGCTCTAAATCACTTTAATTTCTGTTATGAAAAACAGCTGCATCTATTGACGTTTACCTGATTTCGAGAAATCAAAAATAGATCCTATTTTTGAATGTAAAATTTTCGCATGAAAACATGACATTAAAAGACGAGTCAGAATTTTATTTCGCTGTACATATTAATAATCATAATTAACCCTGATGCTTTCAACCATGCACTTGCATTCATTATGATAGTAAAACATAAGAACTAATTAAGCCTTGATCTCTAAATACCCTCGACTTTACACTGCCTAATCAGCAAGAATTCGCTTCCTTTTAGTCTTCAAGAGACTGAACTTGGGTGGGAAGCGTGAACTTGTCTCAACAATAACTCTTGCGAACTTTTCCTCTTTCAGAAGAGGCTTTTCGAACGCACTTCTAATTTTAGCATCTGCACTTGCGTCGGTGAAAAAATGATAATCAAGCAGCGCTTCTATTAAGTTAATTTTTAGTTATTTGGTTTTCTTTTAATGGAAATGTTTAAGAGAACTTAAGAGAGATAAAATATATTCACAAAAAGTTCTGTCAAGAGTTAAAAGAGCCTACACTGCAAAAAATGAACTGCTGTTTTTACAGTATAATACTGGCAGCCGAGGTTCCAATTTAAAACTAAAATTAGCAATTTTACAGTTTTTTACTGTAAAGTCGGAAAATTTACAGTTAATACCCGTAAAACTTAGCTGTATCATACTATAAAAAGAACAGTATAATTCTGGAAGCAAAGGTTCCAGTTTAAAACTGCGAAATGCACGGTACTAAACTGCAAAATTAGCAATTTTGCAGTTCATTACTGTAAAGTTAGCAATTATATAGTTTAGTACTGTAAAAGTAGAAAATTTCGTGCTGTAAAACTAGTAATTTTTACAGCTTATTACTGTAAAATTAACTGTATTATACTGTAAAGAAACATTCATTTTGTACTTTCCTGTCATCAACATTCTAGCATTTGATCCATATCTTTTGATACATATATCAAACACAAATTTGTAGCATATGATTTTGATTTCTAAAAACAAAACGTGCCTCTTGCAAAACAAAGAAGAAAAAAATAAGAATGGGACTCTTCATTTAGAATTTAATAGGAGGAGGGAGAGGGGGGGAGGTTGTTCGAAAGGCTCAAAGTTGAACGAAAAATCGTTTAAATCGAAAACTTAAATACGGGAATGAAGTATTATCGATAAGAATTTTTGAACAAACACATTTTTCCCATCTCAAAACTCTACTTTCCAATTTTTAATTTTTGATATTTTTTCATTATTTTTTTTTTATTTTTGAATTTTTGTTTGGACGTCGCGATATTTTAAAGATGTATTAAGCCACTTTCAAAGCTTTTTACGCCTTTCTTTCACTTTAACGGGAAATTAGGCTAAAACTTAAAATACAGAACAGAATTTTTTAACTTTCAAGAAAGAAAAATAATGTTACTTCTTTGTTTACAAATGATATGTGGTACAAATGATTTTTCTACATGCCCCGAAATGTTTTTTTCAGTAAACAGTGGCTAGTCTAAAACAAGTTTTACTGGTTTTAAAATTACGAGAAAGAATACATGTAATAATTAAAGAACATATAAAATATACGTTACTTAAACTAACAGTTAGATAGTACTTCCATGTAACCTTAAAAGAAACAATATCATCCGACGAAAGCTAGAGTATCGTTAGAAAAAAACTTCTGTCACAAAAATGCAAATACTTTAAAGTGTCACAAAGTGCGCTTTGTTGTTTTTCTTAGTTTAGATCTCGAGTTTGCCAAAGAAAAACATCAAGAACATCTGTTCCTGAAAAATCCAATACTTGACTTCTGATTTATCTAGATTTCGCGTGTTCTTTTTTCAGTGAAAAGGAAAAAAATATTTCTCTGGAATCCGAGTCAGTTTCATGAAAATTTCAGTAAAAATTTAAATATATTTTGGTTCAAAGCTTTTAATCAAATTAGGTAAGTTCGAAAGTATATTGTTCCGAGCAAAAATATGTATTTGTTTTATGTTTTTAAAGATTTATGGAAACTAAACAAGGTAAATATTTCTCCCGAAACTTAGAAACTTTCTGACCTCAAAAGCCGTGCCAAGCACCATTGAACGGTTCTATTTTAAAAAGGGGTGACAGCTTGATTAAGAAAATGCACCACTTCTGTCTCGTCGATATTATTTTATTTTCCTGCACTGTAAAATTGAATGCTGTTTTTACAGTATAATACAGCTAACTTTATAGTAATAAACTATAAAAATCGCTAATTTTACACTGATAAACTATAATTGCTGCTTTAGAGTAATGAACTGCAAAATTGATAATTTTATAGTTTATTACCATGCACTTTACAGTTTTAAACTGGAACATCTGCTGCCAGTATTATAGTGCTGTTTTTACAGTATAATACAGCTAAATTTCGCGGCAATAAACTGTAAATTGCTGTTTTACAGTAACAAACTCTAAAAATGCTAGTTTTACAGTTTATTACTGTGCATTTTATAGTTTTGAACTGTAACCTCTGCTGCTAGTATTATACTGTAAAAACAACGGTTTATTTTTGCAATGCAGACCAATACATCAAATAAACGAATCCAAAAAAAAAATAAAAATAAAGTAAAATAAAACAAAATACCCTCATATGCAGAATGATACTTTTCGCTAGCAAGTGAATGATGATATTAAATTCACAAAGTAATGAATATGCAGTAAACGATTACCAACAACCGAATCGGTGATTTTAACATTATGCCAGCTCAGAACAGTCTTCAGCAATTAATTAAATGTAACATAAAAATGTACGCTAAATAAGGCAGCAAAAAGCCAAATTTTGAAAAAAAAAAAAAAAAAAAAGAGTCATTTGAACGTTATTAATCATATCATTAAATATTAATGTGATTTGAATTAATTTTTTTCTCAAGCGTAAAACATGAATCTGCAACTGTTTCACTTGACTAATGATTCAACCATTATAATTTAAAAAAATGATACTGGCAAAAGTTACGTTTCATGATGTGATGTTTGGGATGTTTTAAAAATATTATATTACAGAACGTATCTACGTGAAAACTGCTTTTCAGATATACTGAAAATGTGGGAGAAAGAGAGAGAAACTGAAAAGCGATTAATTTTAATGACTTTCTATGCAGTACTTCTGTTGAAAACATTTAAAAGTAAGTGTTTATTTTATTGTGATTTAATGCTTTTTGGGAGAAGTATGAAGGCAACAATTGTGTGGAAAATTATGATATTTCATGAGCATTTATTAACATATAAATTAATAGTCTAATAAAAGCAAAATGACTTGTTTTGTTACATATTTTTACAGTTTCTTACTGTAGAGTTAGCAATTTTAATGTTTATTGCCGTAAAATTTAGCTGTATTATACTTTAAAAATAACAGTATAATAAAGGCAGTAGAGGTTCCAGTTTAAAACTGTAAAATGCACGATAATAAACTGAAAAATTATATCAATTTTACTGTTTATTACTGTAAAGATAACTGTATTATACAATAAAAACAACATTCATTTTTTACAGTGTAGCGGCTACTATACAGGGTGTCCACTCCAATCGTGGACCAATAGCTAATTTCTAAACCGTTAGAGATAAGCATATAGTTTATTTAGGAAAAAATCTCCAAATTACGAAAAGAATTTTGGGTCTATTCAATGTTTTTCAAAAAATCAAATTTTGAAAGAGTTACGAAATTTAAATTTTTATACAGCCCCCCCAGTCCTATCAATCATATTTAGTAAAACATTCTTGACACTGTAACGTTTAAAACTAAAAAAAAAAAAAATCACTGCTCTACCACAAAAATTGACCGAGTTATGACGTTTTGAAAAATCAAGATTTTGAAGGATTTCGCATACGGTCCCTTAAGCGATCTCTCGATGACGTCATGAAATAATGCATAATCTTGATTTTTCAAAACGTCATAACTCGGTCAATTTTTGTGGTGGAAGAGTGTTTTTTTTTAGTTTTAAACGTTACAGTGTCAAGAATGTTTTACCAAATATGATTGATAGCACTGGGGGGCTGTATAAAAATTTAAATTTCGTAACTCTTTCAAAATTTGATTTTTTGAAAAATATTGAATGGACCCAAAATTCCTTTCATATTTTGGAGGTTTTTTCCTAAATAAACTATATGCTTATCTCTAACGGTTTAGAAATTAGCTATTAGTTCACGATTGGAGTGGACACCTGTATATTGAATGTCAAACAAATTTTGAATACCAACGGAACATTGATACTTCACAAATATACATATTATTTACAGCATAAAGTTTTTTTTTTTTCATGAGCTGCTCACATATTTTTGAATATTAAGACTGCTTTCGTGAAACCTGTATGTGATTAAATAATCTTACGTAACTTCCAATAAAATCATTAAACGTTGCAAAAAATTTGGAAGCTTTACTGCGTGATGCGTATACGTATATAATTTAATATGCTATGAAGAAACACAACAAAAAAGTAGCCATTTCTTTTTACATTTATCTACATAAAATTTGTGGTTTATAAATCAAAATAGGACAGCAATTTATGTTGAAAAATAGTGATAGTGAAGTATCAACGCATTTGCAAAGATCAATTGCTTGTTACACGTAAAATTTTGCCATATATCTTATTACGCACAACAGAAAACAAGATTAAAATGTCTAAACATAAATAACCTAAATTTTTTTAATTGAATAAAAAAAGAAAGAAAAAAAAAAGTTATCTCCGGCAGACAAATCTTGTTTTCTGGATTTTTTTTTCTAAGAAACGTCGTTGATCGTTAGTTAATACTTTGAACTCAGCCGCCCAAGCGTACGAGTTCTGAATTTCAAGCCATCTTTTAGCAAAAAATTTCACAAAAATTTTTTTCTCATTGAGAAATACGTTCTGATTTGTGAAAAATTAGTTGCAGACAGTTGAACTTGGTTTTACTTTATCGTTTGGAAATATACCAATAATATGTGACATGGTGGTTTCAAGGTTAAAAAATCTAAAATTTGGTATTCAAATTTTTTAGTTCAATTAGGCCATGACACTTGTTTTAGGGCAGATTTTGCTCGTGGTTATGAATCTAAAATCAAGTTTTGAAGTCCACAAAAGCTCCCTCTCATAAGTGATACCGTCATAGCAATCATGTTTAATCCTGAAGATGCAAGTCTAGATAAACAAGAACATATTTCAGTATAATAAATAGGGTCTCGGTGTTGACATCTAGATTTAAAGTATTGTTACAAATCTTGTAAATAGTTGTTGTTTTTCCTGCCTTGCATCATTTTCATTAGTTTTGGTTTTATCTGACGTCATGTTGCAAAAGTATCTGAAGATATCACTTTTATCATCTGTATACCGGCCCTGAAACACTTTGCAGTTTTTACACTTGCCCTAACTTTAATAAGCGTGAAGACATTTTCGCGTGGTTTTTTTTCTTTTTCTTCTTATCGCTAGAACTTTCTCAATGGAATTATTCAAGTTATGAATGATTTGGAATACTCCGGGTTTTTCTGGAACATTATCGAAACTACGTTTCGAGTATAAATAGCTGGCCTTGAACACAAGTCAGTCAGTTTTTCTCAGATGGGTTTTCTGAGATGCTCGTTTTCGTTCGCTTGGGCGGATGGTTGTTTTGCTTTTGTAATTGCTTAATTACTGTTCACGTTAGATACGTGGTGCTGAGTTACTGTTGAGAGTACAGTGTACTGTTTGTTGCCTAATTGCTGATGTTTAGCAATTGTTTTCTGCTCTTATTGTAAATAGTGTAAATACTTGTAAATAAATTTATAGTTACTTCTTTAAGATTGGAATGCTCATTTGAAGAAAGTTGAAGGTGCTACGGACTCGTTACAATTTTGGCGCCCAACGTGGGGCATCTTCAAGGACTTTCTTGGAACTTTCTGTGAACTTGGACTCTTCTTCCTGAGGACTTTTTGACTTCAGAATTTTATGGTGATTACTCGAGCAATGGAGGAACAACTAAAAAAACTCCTTGATGCGATCAACGCTGTTAAAAGTGACATGACTGCGAATCAAGAACAATTAAAAAATGATTTAACCGCTAGCATAACTTCAAGTCAAGAAGAAATCAAGAATGATATGGCGATTATGGCTACTAATCAAGAACAATTAAAAAATGATCTGGCTATTAATCAAGAACAATTAAAGAGTGATTTAACCGCTAGCATAACTTCAAGTCAAGAAGAAATTAAGAGCGATCTAACGTCAATGAAAAGTTTGGTGGAAACTAAATTTATCAACATGGAAAATAAAGTGGAGGCTCTAGAAGATCGAATCACCACAGTAGAAAACCATGTGGAAAAGAAAATTAAAGAACTTGAATCAAAGTTATCAGCATCCTGCAACAACTCAAGTGACTGTGTAGCTGCAGCTGGAACTTCTCGTTCATCCATTAAACTGGCCACATTTGACGGGAAAACCTCGTGGAATATTTACAAGAAGCAGTTCCTCATCGTTGCAGAAGCAAACTCTTGGGACTCTTCCACGAAAGCCTGTCAACTTGCAGCCTCGCTGAGAGGGGATGCAGCTGAAATACTACAGACCTTCCCAGAGGACAAGCTCTGTGACTTCGAAGCCTTATCATCGGCCTTGGAGCTTCGCTTTGGCGAAGTATGCCAAAAAGAATTCAGCCGACTCCAGCTGAAATCCCGACTCCAGAGGGATGGAGAGACTTTGCAAGTGTTTGCAGCAGACGTTGAGAGGCTTTCCCATCTCGCCTTCTCGGACTGTCCTTCGGGTGTTCGCGATAGCCTGGCGCTGAACTACTTCATAGATGGAGTGCGAAATCCAGAAATTCAGACGGCTCTCCGGATGGCGGACATTAAAGATCTTAAATCCGGTCTGGTCTACGCAATGAAGTTCGAGGCTGCACAGCAAATATCCCGCAAGGATCGCCATTCTATCAGGGGCTTGGAAGTGAGTGCCCAGGGTTCGAACTCAACTCGTCTCTCGGACATTGAGCGACAAATCAAAGAGATGTCGGGGACCCTGAAGAAGATTTCGGCTCACAAAGACCAAGGTAGACAAACTCTGAAGTGCTGGAAATGTGGCGGTGAGGGCCACGTACGAAGGAATTGCGAAGCTCGCCAAGAAAAGAAGACGTCTCCCAAAGTTTTCCAGATTTCCCCAAGAACTGGCGGCTGCAACGGACTGTTCATTTACGCATATGTGAATGGATTTCCCTGCGAAATGATTGTGGACACAGGAGCCAACATTACCATCATTAGGACTGATGTGGCTCGTCAATTTGGACTCAAGATCTTGTGGACGCCGCCATGCGTTACTCTCCAAACTGTGACAGGTGACAAAATCGAGATTGAAGGAAAAGTGAACTTAGAAATAATGTTCGGAAGCGCCACTTACCATCACACGGCATTCGTCGCTGACATTACAGATCCCTTCATTCTCGGACTGGACTTTTTGAGAAAATTTGATTTTTCTATCGACTTTAAAAATAATGAGCTGCACTCGACGAGGGAAGACATAGCAATTTTCAACACCGAAAATAACTTAAAATCCGCTCATCAAATAATAGCCCAAACAGATTTATCGATTCCCTCTAGATCAGAAGTACTAATACCTGGCTCCCTCAAGGAAAACAACAGCTTTAAATTCGGCCTCATTGAATATCCTAACCAGAGTAATAGCCCAAAAGGAGTACTAGTGGCATCTACGCTTGTGGACCTTTCAAGGAATGCAGTTCCTGTGAGAGTCGCCAATGTGAGTGAAAGACCGAGGAATATTAAGAAAGGAGAAGTGTTGGCAACTTGTACTCCCGTAAACTGCATCATCAGAAGAATTGATTCCTCCGAGACTGTATCTTCCGAATCCTTGACTTCGAAATTAATTGGGAGTGCAGCATTATCGAAGGATCAAAGATACGCTGCGGAAGAATTGGTGGACGACTTCAAGCAGGTGTTTTCATCTACACCCGAGGATGTTGGTCGCACGAGTTTAGCGCAGCATAGGATCGACACTGGAGATCATCCCCCTATCAAGCAGAATCCAAGACGACTACCGTTCGCCAAGAAGGAAGAGGTTGAGATCCTCGTAAAAGAGATGCAGGAGAATGACATCATCGAACCCTCATCCAGTCCTTGGGCATCCCCTATCGTTTTGGTCCGAAAGAAAGACGGCTCCACCAGATTTTGTGTTGACTACCGACGCCTGAATGACATCACCAAGAAGGACAGTTACCCTCTTCCACGGATCGATGACACTCTGGACACCCTTTCCGGACACAAGTGGTTTTCGACCCTGGATTTGAAGAGCGGCTACTGGCAGGTGGAGATACACCCCGACGACCGAGAGAAGACGGCGTTTACAACCGGACAAGGCTTGTGGCAGTTTAAAGTGATGCCCTTCGGCCTCTGCAATGCACCAGCCACGTTCGAGCGTCTTATGGAATCAGTGTTAAGAGGACTCTCTTATGAATCCTGTCTTGTCTACTTGGACGACATCATCATCATTGGACGCAGTTTTGAGGAACATTTGGCTAATCTTAGGAAGGTGCTGCAAAAGCTTAAGGAAGCCAACCTGAAGTTAAGCCCCAACAAATGTAATTTGTTCCGTCGGGAGGTGAACTACCTTGGTCACATTATATCTTCTGATGGTGTGCGAACAGATCCGGATAAGGTATCCGCAGTCAAGAATTGGAGCCGCCCCGAAAATGTTCATCAGCTGCGAAGTTTCCTGGGGCTCTGCACGTACTACAGGAAGTTTGTGAAGGGTTTTTCCAACATTGCACGACCTTTGCATAAGCTGACGGAGAGCAAACAAAAATTTGAATGGTCCAAAGAATGCGAGGATGCATTTCTACAGCTGAAGGAGGCTTTAACATCAACGCCTATTCTCTCTTATCCTCAGCCTGAAAAATCCTTCATACTCGACACTGATGCGAGCCACGAGAGCGTTGGAGCTGTTTTATCTCAAGAAATAGACGGTAACGAACATGTCATCGCTTACTGGAGCAAATGCTTATCCAAGTCGGAGCGAAATTATTGTGTCACGAGAAAGGAATTGCTCGCCATAGTTAAAGCTGTAGAACATTTCCATCATTACCTCTACGGCCGTAAATTCCTGCTCCGGACTGATCATGCCTCTTTAACTTGGCTGTTGAATTTCAAGAATCCAGAGGGCCAGGTAGCCAGGTGGATACAGCGGCTCCAGGAATATGACATCGAGATTAAGCACCGAAAAGGCTTGTCACACGGGAATGCTGACGCATTATCAAGAAGACCTTGTTCCGAGAACTGCCATTATTGCTCCCGAATTGAGAAACAGTACGGGACGACAATCCCTACTGCCTGTCAAGTTACTGCTACTTCATCATCTTCAGATCCTGATCCATGGAGTGACGACCAAGTAAGAAAAGATCAGCTTGAAGACCCAGACCTAAAGCCTATCATAGAGTTAATGGAAAAGGACAGTCGGCGACCTAGTTGGCAAGACGTTTCTCTCTACAGTCCTGCAACGAAAAGATACTGGGCTCTATGGAAATCTCTCCAGTTGCGAAATGGCGTCCTGTATCGGAAATGGGAATCTGACGATGGTAAAGCATTCAAATGGCAGTTACTTCTTCCCAGATCAAGAATTCCAGACGTTCTAAAGGAGTTGCACAGTAGTCCGACTGGAGGACATTTTGGTGTGTTGAAAACCCTCTGCAAGGTTCGAGAACGCTTCTTCTGGAGCAAGGCGAAGGATGACGTAGAGAAGTGGTGTCATTCTTGTGACGCCTGTGCTGCCCGTAAAGGACCGAAGAGAAGAAGCCGCGGGAAGCTGCATCTTTACAACGTAGGAGCTCCTTTCGAACGAATCGGGATCGACATTCTTGGTCCTCTACCGAAAACTACTGATGGGAACAAATACATCCTCGTTGCCATTGACTATTTCACCAAATGGCCCGAAGCATATTCCATTCCGGATCAAGAAGCTACCACTGTAGCAGAGACTCTAGTCCAGCATTGGATCTCGAGATATGGGACACCTTTGCAGATCCATTCCGATCAGGGAAGAAACTTCATCTCTGCTGTGTTTAAGGGCCTATGTGATATCCTCAAAATTGAGAAAACTCGAACGACTCCACTACACCCACAATCGGACGGCATGGTGGAGAGATTCAACAGGACAATCCTTAATAATCTCTCGCTTATGGTCTCCAAAAATCAACAGGATTGGGACAAGAAACTTCCTCTGTTCCTGCTGGCCTACCGCAGTGCTGTCCACGAGACCACCGGATATTCCCCATCACAGATGCTCTTCGGCCGAGAGCTTCGGCTACCTTGTGATCTCGTCTTCGGTCTCCCTCCAGATGCGCCTTCATCGCCTGAGGAGTACGTCCAGGATCTCCAGGCCCGGTTGGAAGACGTTCATCACTTCGCACGGGAGCGAATCAACATCGCGACGGAGAAAATGAAGACCCGATACGACACAAGGTCCACTGGTCATGACTTTCAAGAAGGTGACAAAGTATGGCTATGGAATCCCATCCGACGTAAAGGTCTGTCACCCAAATTGCAGTCGCATTGGGATGGACCTTACACAGTTCTCCAACGGCTGAACGACGTCGTAGTGAGGATCCAGAAGTCATCACATTCAAAACCTAGGGTTGTCCATTATGATCGGCTAGCCCCATACTATGGCCATAGTTCGTAAAGTAAATCTAAAGCTACCATGGTAATTTGTTTGTAAATTTTGTAAATAACTTTTGCCTTTAATTGTTTGTAATATTACTCTATCAATGTTATTATTTCGTTCATGTTCTCATTGTTATTGTTTATCATGTTTATGATTGGTCATCATGTAATGTGTGCATCTGTAAGTCTTCCCTTGCTTCCTTTCTGGGGATTGTACTGCCCGGGACGTGCAGTCCTTGGGAAGGGGGCAATGTTACAAATCTTGTAAATAGTTGTTGTTTTTCCTGCCTTGCTTTATTTTCATTAGTTTTGGTTTTATCTGGCGACATGTTGCAAATGTATCTGAAGATATCACTTTTATCATCTGTATACCGGCCCTGAAACACTTTGCAGTTTTTACACTTGCCCTAACTTTAATAAGCGTGAAGACATTTTCGCGTGGTTTTTTTTCTTTTTCTTCTTATCGCTAGAACTTTCTCAATGGAATTATTCAAGTTATGAATGATTTGGAATACTCCGGGTTTTTCTGGAACATTATCGAAACTACGTTTCGAGTATAAATAGCTGGCCTTGAACACAAGTCAGTCAGTTTTTCTCAGATGGGTTTTCTGAGATGCTCGTTTTCGTTCGCTTGGGCGGATGGTTGTTTTGCTTTTGTAATTGCTTAATTACTGTTCACGTTAGATACGTGGTGCTGAGTTACTGTTGAGAGTACAGTGTACTGTTTGTTGCCTAATTGCTGATGTTTAGCAATTGTTTTCTGCTCTTATTGTAAATAGTGTAAATACTTGTAAATAAATTTATAGTTACTTCTTTAAGATTGGAATGCTCATTTGAAGAAAGTTGAAGGTGCTACGGACTCGTTACAATACATAAAAGACTACTTTTGAAAACGTATGTCCGGGGTAATCTTCCAAACTACTGAACCGATTTTAACCATTTTTTCACCGTAGATAGCTACAGTAACAGGGAGCAGAATAAGCTATAATTTATTTCTAAAAAGCTTAGTTTAAAAAAGTTATTATGGAAAACAGTTAATTTTATGTCATTTCCCCATTATTGTATTGATTAAATTTTCAACCCATTGTTGCAAAAGTTTGGTGCCATGCAGCAACAATATTGATTGTAATCATATTGAAAATTTTGAACCAAGGCTTCTCTGGAGTAAGTATGGAATTTATTGCCTTCTAAGGATTTTTTTATTTATCTGAGCCAATCGCTAACGGGTGAAATAAAAAAAAAATGATTTTCGCAATAGTTAGAGAATAGAAAGTGTTTATAGTCAAAAAAATTTCTAAATTAGGTACATAAGATGTTTTCACCTCCCCAATGTTGTCACGAGGACAGAAACTAATAATGGGACTTATATTTATTTTAATATACCAAGCTTCTAACATTTCCTATTTACTCAAGCATTATTTGTAGCTGGCTATTTTTTTTAGCTTGCATTATTTTTTTTTATAGTTTATCCATAACAGACTTGGAGTAATCGTCGATTAAGTAATCGTAATCCGCGTAATCGATTACGTTTTTGTGTAATCATAATCATAATTTGGAAATAGGACAGACGTAATCGTGTAATCGTAATTTTAATCACGTATTTCTTGTGTAATCGTAATTGTAATCCTTCTTTCAATAATCGTAATTCAGCCTTGTAATCGTGTAATCTAATCGTGTAATAGTTTTATCTTCCCAAAAACAACAGTGTTGTAAAAAAATCCCCCGCCAAGAAAACCTTAAATACTCAGCCTTAAAAAGTTATGATATCGAGTTTTCCCGCCAAGTTTGTGCCAAACTACAACTAACCTGTATGTATAGTTCTTTTAAATTGTTTTCAGTTTTGCCAGGCGGGAAGCTTTGTCTTGTGAGGTGGTTGCTTAATGAGTAAAAACTTCCCGCCTGGCAGGACTGAAAACAATTTAAAAGAACTATACATACAGGTTAGTTGTAGTTTGGCACAAACTTGGCGGGAAAACTCGATATCATAACTTTTTAAGGCTGAGTATTTAAGGTTTTCTTGGCGGGGGATTTTTTTACAACACTGTTGTTTTTGGGAAGATATCACATGTTTTTGCATTAATATTATTTCTTTGCCTGTTTTTTTTTTTTTTTTCTCTTCAAAATTTACCTTGCATGTTTTTTTTTTCCCTTCAACATTTTTCTTGGCTGTCCGACATATGTGGTTTTCTTGGCGGCATGCATTTGGTGCAAAAGTTCAAGGATCTTCTTCAGTCTAGGATAAATTTGAAATCAATCACAATGTACCACCCGAACCGACGCAAAACAAAGCTAGTTGCTAACAATACTACGATTAAATTAAAAGTTAAAAAAAAAAAACCAACCCTTACTGCCGATCTCATATTAAAATGAACTAAATTGAAGATCCCTTTTAAAAGCCTTATGCAATAAAATCAATTACAAATATTTTATTTACTAGTTAAGGATTCCGGGCTGTTGTGCCGTGGTCTAAATGGCTTTAATCCATACGTTTCGATCGCAAATGCGGCGGTCATCGTCAGTGGGTGTCGTTGATTCATTTGGCGACTGATGCGAAATTTCGAACTGCTGCAAGATTTTAAATTGAAAACGCAGCGCCCTCTACCTTCCGGCTCGAGATTGACAGATAACTGGATGCCAAAGCTTGTTAACTTTTACTTCTTCCTCCTTCTTGTTAAAATTATTTGGGTGTTTGAAAATTTCAATGGCCTCTCTATTCAATCTGGGGAAATAATTTGAAGTCCGTGAAATTATTTTGGCCTCTTTGAATTTTATATCATGTATTCCATTACTGAAAGTGTGCTCCGCGATAGCCGACTTTTCAGTCTGACCCAGCCGGCAATCCAGAGATCTGTTGTCCGCCGCAGGAGTTTATAAGATCCCCTGTTCCTGTGGATTAGTTTATATCGGGACGACAAAACGGAGCGTTAATACAAGAATCAAAGAGCATCAGAGAAATTGCCGGCTGGGTCAGACTGAAAAGTCGGCTATCGCGGAGCACACTTTCAGTAATGGAATACATGATATAAAATTCAAAGAGGCCAAAATAATTTCACGGACTTCGAATTATTTCCCCAGATTGAATAGAGAGGCCATTGAAATTTTCAAACACCCAAATAATTTTAACAAGAAGGAGGAAGAAGTAAAAGTTAACAAGCTTTGGCATCCAGTCATCTGTCAATCTCGAGCCGGAAGGTAGAGGGCGCTGCGTTTTCAATTTAAAATCTTGCAGCAGTTCGAAATTTCGCATCAGTCGCCAAATTAATCAACGACACCCACTGAAGATGACCGCCGCAGTTGCGATCGAAACGTATGGATTAAAGCCATTTAGACCACGGCACAACTAAGGCCCCTATATATACGAGCCGGCGCATCAAGATTAAGTTTCACCACTTTGGATCCAGCACGTGTTTGTGTGGTTGTCTTTTCTGGCCACTAATCGCGTTTTGGTAATTTTTCACTGTGAGCAATTATTAGCGGCACGTGGATTTGGCAAAGCTTAGTAATGTGCCAAAACTTTTTTCCGGTAACCCTACTCCACAACAATGAAAATTGAAAGTAAAAGTTAAGGAATTGGATAAAAGTGGTGAAACTTAATCTTGATGCGCCGGCCTGTCTATATAGCGGCTCTAGGCACAACAGCCCGGAATCCTTAACTAGTATTTACTCCGGCCGTGAAAGCCTTCATTCTTAAATATTTTATTTGTTAACAAATAGAAACTGGCAACAGATGAAATTAAAAATCATTGAGTTTTCTTTCCTCGTGGCCCAACAATGAAAACATAAATGCTCAGATGTTGAACAGAGCTAGTAGATAGAAATCGGACCAATTTTAAGCATTAATAACTCCGGGGTGCGATGACCCCGGGGGCTAAATTTTGGGAAAACGTCCTCAATGTCTCATCGAGAATGTTCATACCAAAAATCAACACTAAAGACCCCCGGGGAGAAAAGATACGGAAAATAAAAACGAGGGGGGAGGGGGTGGGGGGTCGAAAAACCCCCTATGCCGAGCTTTGGGACAAAATAAATATGGGTGCAAAAGCAGAGCTCAATCCGAGTTACCGTTTAGTCTGTAGCCCTGTCAAACAATTTTTAAAAAGTGCGAGAAATAGCAATTTTATAACATTTATCACCTGTCCCCCTGAGGGTCCTGGATGTTTTGCTTTAGTATGTGCCGTCAGGGGCCGCTGGAGATTGAGTATACCAAAAATCAACTCTAGGGATCTTTATGGGGCTGAGATACAGAGGGGTGAAAACCCCGGTTTGGTTACTCGCGTAAACAGTCCTTGTCGCTCTTTTACATTTTTCTTTGCGACGAAAATTTCTTGGCGGCTTGTATTTAGTTTTCTTGGCGGGGCGGGACGCTCCCGCGTCCCGTGATATTCATATTATTTTTAATCAATAAGTATATAAAAGAAGGAAAAGTTGCACATTTGTAGAATTTTAAAACACTTTTTATGTTTAAAAGATGTTAAATTTTACTTGAGAATTTTATGAAATTTCATTTAAGAATTTTAAGAGAATTTCAGTGAGAATTTTTTTAGAACTTTATAACTCCAATGTTGTTACATGTAGAAAATCTATAAATTGCCAATATATATTTTTCGTGACAGTAAATTTTTACCAAAATAAATAAATAGTTAATTTAACAGAATATAATAAAAAATATTATTTGTAGTGCAATATTGTATGTTCTTTTAAAGAAGTTTTAAATTTTACATGCTTCGTTTTCCTTCCGCTTAACTAATAAAGTGCACTGAAACTTAACTCCCCCCCCCCCCCAACAAAAATTTCTGAATTCTCCTCTGTATTATATAATATACTAGCTTAATACCCGGCGTTGCCCGGGTGCTTATTAATACAACATAGCATTCAGGGAAAATAAGTTTGAAAGAGTTCTATTCATATGGGTATAAAGTAATTTGCATCAATCAGTCTCTTAGGTACAAACTTTGAAAAAAACTAAAATATTACAGAAAGTTAGACGTTTACAGAAAAATAGTCTTATCAAAAGGTGAAAATGAAAGATAAATGTTGTCTGTGCTTTGCCGCGTCCACTGGCATGAAATATATGCACATGGAAGTGAAAAAATTGCATCAATTTCACCCGCCAAATTTAAAATATTAACTTTTCTCTATTAACTGTTCCCACCTACAAAGTAAAAATTATTATAACTCAGAAATAAATCTGTTTCTCGTTCTGAAGGCTTATCTCCATTACAGACGCAACTGTAGTCGCATTGCAAATTTGAAATTCAAATCCGTGGCTCTTTTTATAAAGTCCACATGAATTATGATTGTTTTTTACTTATTTCAATGCTAAAAGGAAATAGGTGAGCCTTAAATTGAAAATTCATTACTTTAATCGTAATCATTGTTGGAAAATACTAATATTTAAAAATCTTAAATTTCATCAATTTGAATGCTAAAAGGCCTATCTCGATTACAATATAAATAGGCTAGATTCCAATAAAAGGGTCATTTTTTGACAAAAAATTTAAATTTGAGCTTTTTAGATTTTTTAAAATTTCAAGACCCCGCCTATGAGAATTCTAGGGCATCAAGGAACCTCTGTGTCAAGTTTGATGAAAATCTGACGCAAACTGTGGATTTGTATAGAGAACAAGTATATATATATACATACACTCATTTTTATAGATATAGATATTCCTCTCAAAGCTGTAATCGTGTAATCGAAATCGTAATCGGCATATGATAATCGTAATCGATTACATTTTTTACATAATCTAATCGTTGCTGTAATCGTAATTGCGATTTGGCAGAGGACTGTAATCGTAATCATAATTGTAATCTCCAATTTTTCATGCTCGTAATCATAATCGTAATCGATTACATTTTCTCGTAATTGACTCCGAGCCTGATCCATAACATAGCCATTGTTTACAGAAGTAGCCATTATGTTTATAGATATGCACTTTAGTGTTGGGAAATTTATGAATGAGTTTCACTAAACCACCCTACACCCACAGTAACCCGGGCAGGGCCGGGTACCCGGCTAGTACTCCTATAAACTATGTTAACCGATTTTTTTTTGTTCAGCATAAATATGTAGATTTTGCGATTTCGAAACGCGTGAGCAAGCCACGTAGAGCTGGCCGTGGGAAAAACATTGCGTGCCCAAATGTAAACCGGCTACTTTTAAAGTTTGTCTCTGTGATTTATTGATTGACATTCAAAATGCAACTTTTAATGGATCCTTATCATTCTAAGGAAATCCTTATCATTTTGTCCTCTATAAGACTTAGTGCTTCATTCAAACAGAGATCGTTGTTGATTTGATCCATCCTTTCAAATCTGTGCAAGATATTCTCTGATAACGCAGTTTTATACTTATCCCATAGTTGGAGAGGATTGGATAAACCGCAAGCGCATATCAATATTGCAAATAGTTCTCTTATTTGTGAAGGAGAGCGACACAGCACGGCCTCTTTCATTGTGGCATCCCAGTAGTTGTCATCTTCCAACAACCCCAACTTCGCACATGCTTGTTGAAAAGTTTCAAGTTCTTGGCCGTCAACTGTTTTTAGTCTAACTAAAACTGCTAGTCTATATAAATAAAGATTAGCAGTACCTGCACGGTGATGCCCTTGCAATAAATGTAAAGGAAACTAACAAAATAAAGTTTAACTCACTCTTAAGACTTTTCTTCTTTTCGTGTGTGTTTGTGTGTGTGTGCGTGTGACGAACTTATTTATTTTTAGCGAAATTTTTACGTTTCAATGGAACATTTGACACAACTGTAGTGCCAAGATTTTCGAAAACTCTCAACGAACACAGCAATATTGCCCTTGAAATTTAATATAATTCACCGGTTTAACCGTAATTTCAATGTAAAAATGGTCGCCAAATCTAAATTTATTAACCTAGGGAACCAATTGTATCAGGTAGCTCAGCCACAACCATCCTTCCATGATTTTAATGTGAACATTAAAAGGAAAGAAATACACTGGCGGAAAAAAAAATCCCAACACCAAGAAAAAATTGCCGTAGAGTAATGAAATTTGGATAATGCTATTGTCTAGTTAACATCTCCATATATTATTTCTCTAAGCCGAATCCTATACCCGGTCGAAACTCGCTCATTTCTTTATCGAATTGCAAGAAAATTTATAATTTTGAAGCTTATCTCGCTGGCTATTGACGAAAATTAGACCCACCCTCTAAAAAGTGTCGGTTCGTTTTTTATTCGAACTTCAATTTTTGGGCACAAAATTGACTCTATCTAGCGAAATAATTGTCGTATCGTCTCCATTTTGATTTCATTCGAAAGATTAAAAAAAATGCGTTCTTTAGAACGTTTCTCCGCTAGCGCCGCGTAACGAGAATCTCGAAAATCCACGTTTAAGCGACTTATAAGCGATTGAAGTTTGAAAAAGTTAAATTTTTTGCTCAACTGTTAAAATCGTTATACCATTGTTGTTCAAATCAATTTTAAATGCGACATTTCAAGCCAAGGCTTAGCTCGGTAAACCTTAATTGTAACTTTTATTGTTTCAAAATACCATGGTAGTTTTGCGATAACGTTGGTATTTAGTTAAATAGTAGCCTTGGGTATTTGATTTTAATATAGGGTATCACTTTTGTAGTAGTTGTAAAAGTGAACGTGTCTTTGATCTCTTTGAAAAGTTGTCAGAACGACGGCAGTTGATGGCGATGTTGTGCAAACGTACAAGATTACACCAACTTACGCTGGACTTTTCTTTATAGATTTCGACACTACGCTGCAACTTCGGGCAAAATTGTCGTATTAAATTTTAAGTTTAGAGTTTTTTTTTTTTTTTAATGCGGTATTCCGCACGGGTCACCTAGTGTTTAATTGATTAAATGTACAAGATTACTGGCTAATTTAAGCTCAAGAAAATGCTGTGCAAATGTGAAATTATGTTAATTTAATAGAGGGTGTAACCTCCAGAATTTTGAAGGCAAGCCTGCAAGCTTGCCTGCATTATGTCATACAGGTACCGAAGGTCACTTTGTGGTATGGAGTTCGATGCTTGTTGCACTTGCTGTGTCAATACTAGGACCGTCATTGCTGACTGTGGATGATGCTCGAGGTGCCATCCCATGATATCCCATACGTTATCAATTGGAGACAGACCTGGTGATTTTGCAGGTCATGGTAACATGTCAGCACTCTGTAGAGCACATTGCGTTACAGCAGCGATGTGAGGGCGAGCGTTATCCGGTTGGAAAACGCCCCCTTGAATGCTACTCAAGAAGGGCTGTACTATTGGTTAAATTAACAGACTGACGACAAATTTTCAGTCAGTGAGTTTGGGATAACCACAAGAATGCCCCTGCTGTCGTAAGAAATTGCTCCAGAGACCATAACTCCAGGTGTGAGTCCCGTGTGTCTAGGCCGTAGACCGTTTGGACGCAGGCGGTCCCCTGGCCTCCTTCTGACCAATATGAAGCCACCACTGGCACTAATTCAGAATCTGTTTTCATCGAAAATTACAACAGATCTCCACTCCGACTTCCAGTGAGCTCTGTGGTGGCACCACTGCCGTCGGAAAAGGCAATGGTTTGCAGTCAATGGAATACCGGCTACAGGCTGCCTGGCTCGGAGCTGTCCTTGAAGTAAACAGTTTCTTACCGTTCCTTGGGTCACGACGGTACCAACTGCAGCTCGAATGTCAGCCGCAGATGCAGTACGATGCGCCACAGCCGTTCGCAAGATTGGGTGATCTTCCTTCTCAGTCGTGCCACGTGGCAGCTCGGAACTCGATCTTCTTGAGGTAGTACCATCCCTTGCCCATAACTTCCAATAATCATGCATGGTGGAAACATTCCCACCCAAGTCTTTCTGCAATATCTCGAAATGAAAATCCACCTTCTCGTAGCCAATTTGTAAGACCTCGTTTAAACTCGGTGAGCTGTTGATAATGGCTTCTTCGTCGTCTTAAAAGGTATTCCTGGCTAACATGAACGCAATTCGTCCAATTTCACGGAAAAATAATACACACGAGCTTCACATCACGCTTTTAAAACAAGCCTTATTTGCATATTCTGAGTGACGCCAGCTGCGCCACACTTATGCGCAGAACACGAAATTTCAATCGATGTCATCTTTCAGTTGTACAAACACGCCTACCAAATTTCGTTTATCTAACACAAGTCTTTCTTGGTGTTGGGATTTTTTTTTCCGCCAGTGTATAATGTCTTTCGCACCATCTCTTTGAAGTGATTACAATCTAACAGTGACCCTCAAAAAAGCAAGATTTCAGCGGCTGGGAAGTTTGGTAAATTTCCCGATTGTTGCCAAACTGTACGACGCCAAATACGAAGAGTAACTTAATAGCGGTGTTATCGAAAATGTCAGAATGAAATACCCCGTTTGCACTGCGAAATAAGTGCACTCAATCCATCAATGCACTTAGAGTTAAGCGCACTTATTTTGAATGCTGTTTGCACTGGAGAACGCACTTAAAGCTTAACTGTAAACCGCTACTTCGAGTGGAATGGCAAATTAACTGTAACTGTAATTTCGAAGATTTAAATGCTTCGGCTGTAGCTCTGATTAACTGTGACTTTGTTCCTTAATGCAGTTGTTTACTGTTTTTAAGAGGTAAACGTGCAAACTTTAAACGACAAATATTGGCGATGATTGGCGGGGAAAAGATCGCTATTGCCCTGTACTGTACAAGCTAGCCTCTTCAGCGGATTACAGGACTATAACCCACCTTTTTGGGTGTACAAAAGTCCACCGTTTGTGAATGTGTTTTGGAATTTTGCGTACATGGGCACCATTTGTACATGGTGGCGCAAAACTTTGAAGAGTAATATCCCAGTTTGAGTTTGACTGCAGGTTCCCCTTTTGCGCTTAGCACGACAGTATAGTCATGAGAAGGAAAACTAGACAGAGGGAATTTGCGGATATACCCTCTTCTAAAATTCGCAAAACAATTCTGTTTTCAACACAATTGGCATAAAGCTGAAAAAGTTTGAAATTGTTACATGAATGACAATTAATAAAGTTCTCTTATAGGAGACATTAGTTTTGAAATGATATAAAATTTGATTTTTTATGAGTTTTTTTAACTTTTTTTTCCAAGCAATGAAGTCACTGACTACAGTTACTTCTTTTATGCATATTAAAAAATCTTTTAAACAAAATAACAAATCACATAACACATGAAATTGAGTTCTATTTATTTAGTAATGATTTTAAAACATTTCTTTGTTCCTTCATAATCACAATGACATTTGCATCATTTTCTAATGATTGTCTCATTAGCGAACAAATTTCTTTCGAATTTTCATCATATGTTTTCTGCATTTCATTAAACTTCTGCAAGAGCTCCCCCAAAAATTTGTTTTTTTTTTTTCGTTCCTGCAGTTTTTTTCTTCGGCCTCTAAAAAGAAGAAACAAAACAAATCATGAAACTTACAGAGTCTGTAAATAAAAATAGAACAAGAAATTGTAATGAAATTCACCCGTTTTAAGGTTAACAAATGTACTTATATTTTTTATTTTGTATACCTAAAGCATACTACGAAAATTGGAGGTGATTAGGGCTCAAGCTACTGAAAACTCTCAACATCTGTGTATCATGCATCACAACAACACGGTTCACAGTCTGATGCAAAATGTGGTACATACAAATTGAACAGCATCTAGTTCACCAGCACCTTTTTTTTTTGTACACTTCAACTTTCAGAATTATGTAGTTTGATTATTTCTGTATATTTATTTTTCATCATTTTCTTTGTTTTTCAAAAAACTATTTCTAAAAATTCATTTGAGTTTCGAAATTTATCGCTCATAAAATTATTCTATTCCCAAGACACACAAATTTATTTAGTGGCAGGTGATCATTTAATACCCACTTAATTCAGGATATTTAATTATTTATATAACTTTAAAGAAATACTCTAGAGGTACGGTATGGTAAAAAGTAGAGATACCCCGAATATTCAGTACGCTGCTTTTTCAGCAGATAAACAGAATAATCAGTTTGTGCAAATGTTTTAAAACGGTAGCTTGCGAAATCGGAGGAAAATGGAGCTCATGGTACCTCGAATTATTGAAAACTTAAATCATCCGTAAAATTCTTTTAGCAATAGAAACTTAACACCTTTTTTTGGCGACAAAAGAATGTAAAACAAGGTTAATTTCAAGTTATTTTTCACATTATTTCCAAAGCATAATAAAGCAGTTATTAAAAAAAAATTTGGTGTGAACTCCACACTACTTCCTTTTGCGTTTAAGTTCCATAATAGATGCCTTAAGTGTTAAAATAGTGCCTTAGAGTGAGCAAGATATCAATTCAAACATTTACACCCCCAGTTTGTCACGAATCAATGCAAAATAATGTTTTACAATGATTCATTTAGCAAATATCGTCGATGTTAACATGATTCAGTTAATTTTTCGCAAAATATCGCCAATAGCGCCAAATTGAATTTTTTTCATTCAACATCGGGAATTGTAAACAATTAAAATAAATGACGCTCATGAATGAATTTTGGAAATTATCCCTAATTTCAGAACAATTAATTACACAGAAAAAAGTTACACAGATGTATACATTAGATAAGAGAAAAATATGAAAAATACTACTAACCTGTAACACCGAGTGAGATTTTGGATTTTTCCGGAGATTTCTGCAGAAGCTCTATTGAATCCATAATTCTTCAGACTTTCCTCCATGCCTTCATAAACCAATCTATTGCGCTTATTTTTATTTTTTTTTTGTAATTTATCAATGCACTAATTGTGTAAGTTCAACAGGGCAAACGTTTCATCATCTGCCCAGTTGTTTACGTTTCATAGCGGCAGCCATCTTTGAGTGAGAAATTGAAATGGCTCGCTCAACTTGAGCGACTTAAGATGCGCTAAGTGAATGCGCAGTGGGTTGGAGGAAACTTAAGCGGCTTAATTTCAGCAGTGCAAACGGGCCTAAACTATATTTTTAAATATTTTGTTATGGCGGCATTAAATACATGTTTTAAACATGTAATAAAATACGCTTTAGACTGTTTAGTGTAAAATATATCTTTTATTAACGTAGATTACAACTGTAAAACCTTGTCTGTTATACAAATCTTCAATTTTATTTATCGAACGTTTGCGCTCGCTCCATGAGCTCGCGCTGCCGTCATCAGATCATCTTTATCAAAATATCTTCACTTCAAATCTTTTGCCCGCCACAATACCCCCCTGGGTAGTATATTGTAACGAGTCCGTAGCACCTTCAACTTTCTTCAAATGAGCATTCCAATCTTGAGAAAGTAACTATAAATTTATTTACAAGTATTTACACTATTTACAATATGAGCAGGAAACAATTGCTAAACATCCAGCAATTAGGTAGCAAAACAGTACACTGTACTCTCAACAGTAACTCAGCACCACGTATCAAACGTGAACAGTAATTAAGCAATTACAAAAGCAAAACAACCATTCGCCCAAGCGAACGAAAACGAGTCACCAGATCAAATCTGAAAACAACTGCCTGACTATGTTCAAGGCCAGCTATTTATACTCGAAACGTAGTTTCGATAATGTTCCAGCAAAATCCGGAGTATTCCAATTCATTCATAACTTGAAATAATCCATTGAGAAAGTTCTAGCGATAAAAAGAAAAAGAAAAAAAAAAAGAAAACACTCCGAGCGAAAAATGTCTTCACGCTTATTAAATGTAGAGCAAGTGTAAAAACTACAAAACGTTACAGGGCCGGTATACAAGTGATAAAGGCGATATCTTCAGATACTTTTGCAACATGACGTCAGATAAAACCAAAACTAGTAAAAATGATGCAAAGCAGGAAAAACAACTACTATTTACAAGATTTGTAACAATATGGTTCCAACATACGGTATTTTGAACCGGACGTGGCGACCTGAACGTGTAGTGTAGCCCCGAGTCTTGAGGATGCCAGGCTGCTTATTATTTTGTTTTGGTGAGGTAGACCCTGAGTCAGCTGAAGAGTTCAGGTTTGGGAGAGCCTGGGAGTGGTTTGTCGCTGCCTGATCCTGCTCATCGTTGAGTGTGTAACCGGGTTTCACTCTATCGATGGATACCCTAACGTCTTTGACACCAATTTTGAGGACCACCGTTTTGTCGTTGCGCTCGACCACTCGGTAGGGACCTAAGTAGGGAGGAACTAACGAGTTTCGTACTGTATCATCTCTTAAAAACATATGCGTGCATGTAGCTAAGTCCTTGTGTACAAAAGTTTGACGTATGCCGTGCCGTGACCCCGGTACAGGCCGCAGTCGGGCCATGTAACAACGGAGCCGATCGACCATGGACCTAACATCCATGGATTGATCATCATTTCTTGTTAGCATTTCACCTGGGAGGCGTAATGGCTCTCCATAAAATAGCTCAGCTGCTGATGCGTTAAGGTCCTCTTTAATGGCACTGCGGATACCAAGAAGAACCATCGGAAGCGCTTCCAGCCATGAAGAGTCATTATGGCACATCAAGGAGGCTTTCAGTTGGCGGTGAAAACGTTCCACCATGCCATTAGAACACGGATGATAGCTTGTGGTACGAGAGCGCCAGAAACCGGAGTATTTTCCTAGCTGCGAGAACAATTGCGCCTCAAATTGTCGCCCCTGATCTGTTGTGATGGTTTCGGGACAACCAAATCGAGAGATCCATCCAGTGACAAAGGCGTGGGCGACTTCTTCGGCTGTGATCCCTTCTAGTGGCCAAGCCTCTGGCCATCGAGAAAAGCGGTCAACGGCAGTCATCAAGTATTTGTAGTTCTTCACCAAAGGAAGAGGTCCAACCAGGTCAATGTGCACGTGTCGGAATCTAGATTGCGGTAAGGTGAATTCCTTCAGTGGTGAAAGGACGTGTCGCCCCACCTTTGCCTGTTGACATTGCTGACAAGCTCGGGCCCAAACTCGGCAGTCACCCTGAATGCGTGGCCACACGAACCGGGAAGATACTAGTCGTGCTGATGCCCGGGTTCCTGGATGACTGAGGCCGTGTAGGGAGTTGAATACCTGTTTTCGAAGTGGTGTCGGAACGAAGGGCCTTGGCTTTGGCAGCGACGTGTCGCAAATCAGCCTTGTGTTACTATTATGAAATTGTACAGATTCCAGGTGTAAGGAGGAGCTCTTTGATGACAGTAGTTCCTGTAGTTCAAGGTCGTTCGCTTGAGCGTTGGCCAAAACGTCGATGTTGACCGGCGAAATGTTAACAGCTGCGATGCGAGAGAAGGTGTCCGCAACCACATTATCGGCTCCGCTGATATGCTGTATGTCGGTAGTGAATTGCCCGATGAAAGACAACTGGTTTAACTGAACCGGTGGAAGTTTATCTCGTCGCTGCTGAAAGGCGAACGTGATGGGTTTGTGGTCAGTATATATCGTGCAATGATGAGCTTCCAAAAGATGACGAAAATGCTGCACGGCCTTAAAGATAGCCAGCAGCTCGCGGTAGTATGCTGGCCATTCGGCTTGCATGGGGGTAAGCTTTTTGGAGAAAAATCCAATAGGTTGCCATCCTCCGTCCACGACTTGCATCATTGCTGCTCCGACACAATGGTTAGATGCATCGGTGAATAGTCCCAGAGGTGCTTCCTGTGCGGGATGGTACAGAAGTGTCGCATCCGACAGCATCTTTTTCGTGTCCTCGAATGCCCTTTCCAGATCAGGGTTCCATGCAATTGGTTGAGATCCGCGTAGAGAGGCGACTGCTTCATGAAGTGGCGCCTGAAATCGGGCAGCGTTTGGCAGAAAACGCCTGTAGAAATTTATCATTCCCAGAAAACGGCGAAGATCTCGGGCTGACTTTGGGAGTGGATACTTTTGCAAGTCCGCGATGCGCTCAGGCAGTGGCCGAGTGCCGTTGACGGAAACCTCATATCCCAGAAAAGTGACAGTATGTTGCCCCAAGACGGTTTTTGCAGAGTTAATCAATAAGCCATGTGCGACCAGCCGTTGAAATATCAGACGCAGATGCGTTTTGTGTTCTTCCGCATTCTTAGAATAGACAAGAATGTCGTCGATATAAGGATAGCAGAAATCCAGACCTTTGAGAACTTCGTCCATGAATCGTTGAAATGTCTGCCCTGCATTTTTTAATCCAAAACCCATGAACGGGAACTCGAAGAGGCCAAATGGTGTTGTGATGGCAGTTTTAGGAATATCCTCTGGGTTGATTGGAATCTGCGTAAATGCTTTAACTAGGTCTATAACAGAGAAAACTTTGCACCCTTTAATTCCATTCGAAAAATCATGAATATGCCTGACAGGATAGCGGTCAGGTATTGTACGGTTGTTCAAGGCGCGGTAATCCCCGCAAGGGCGCCACCCATTAGATTTTTTAGGAGCTAGGTGCAATGGCGAAGCCCATGGGGATTCGGAACGCCGGGCAGTTCCTTCTTTGATCATGGTTTCGAACTCGTCTTTTGCAGTTTTTAGTCTATCAGGAGCCAACCGCCGTGGACGACAAGAGACGGGTGGACCAGGTGTGGTGCGTATAAAATGCTTTGTCGAGTGACGGACTTCTCGAGGTGTTCCAGACGGGCGTTTGAGGTCCGGGAATTCATCCAATATTTCTGTAAATGGCGAGGGGCGGTGCTTCAAAAGTTTGATACTAAGTTGCTTTGTCAGTTCAGTGTGCGCTGGAACATGTAACCCCGTGGCTCCATCCACTAATCTCTTATTGCGGCAGTCAGGTAACAGGTTGAAATGGGATAAAAAGTCAGATCCAATAATTGGAACAGAAACGTCTGCCACAATGAAGCCCCATGAGAACATTTTCCGAAGACCAATGTCCAGCGACAAATTGATTGATCCGTAAGTTCTTATTGTTGAATTGTTGGCCGCGTTGAGTTCAAAATTAGATATAGGTAGCCGTTTCATAACTTTTGATCGTGGGTACACGCATAGATCGGATCCGGTGTCAATAAGGAATCTTTTCTTTGATGAACGGTCCGTCACAAGTAAACGACTTCCCTCAGGTAGGCAGCTATCCGTCGCCGCTAATAGCCGCCGTTCTCGTTTTCCGACCATGTGCATGGGGACTTGCATCGATGTGCTCTTGAACCAAATTTTAGATGATAGAAGCAAAAAGGAGAAGTTTCGATACTAAAATGAGGGCTGGATTTTCGAGGGTTGAATCGGCGCGGGCTCACATTATTACGTTCTCGTGCTTGGCGGTGGCGAGATTTACTACGGGAGTATCTACCTTCAGATGTAGATTGGAACCCCATCTTTATTGCTGCAATTTGCCTAGAAAGTTCACGCATCTCCTCCTCTATGCGGCTGGTTATATTTGAGTCGGTTGCCTGGGCAATGGCGTTGACAACTCCTCCGTGAGGTGCAACGTGGACTTCCAGAATGCGATCTGCCACTTTGGCCATTTCTTCAGCCGAAAGTGACGCCTGCGCCAGCAGAATAGCCTGTACGTGTCCAGGCAAACGCTGTAGCCATAGCGTGCGAAGCAAGGGTTCCGTCAACTCCACCGAACCGGCGGCAAGAGATTTTAAATGTCGGAGAAACTGCGACGGTTTTCGGTCGCCAAGCTCTTCTTGATCGAGAATTTGCCGAATGCGTCGCTCAGCGGACGCCGAGAGCCTTAGGACTAACTCCTTCTTTAAATGTTCATACATGGCGCTTGTTGGCGGTGACTTAATAATGTCCTCAACTTCAGCCGCATATCTTGCGTCCAAGTTGGCCACAATATGGTGAAATTTCGTAATATCCTGAGTGATGCCGGATAGTGCAAACTGCAATTCCGCCTGCGAGAACCATAACTCTGGTTTTTCCGGCCAGAAGGGCGGAAGCTTGGCGGTCACTCTCAAAACAGACTGCTGTACAATACTTGGCGAAATTTGAGAGTCCATCGTCGCAGTGGCAGTCGTATTTTTCTGCTCCTGCATTGTCTGCTGTGCTTCATTTAAAAGCAATTTCTGCTTCGCTACTGTAAACTCTAAATCAGCTATTTTTTTAATAACTCTTGCTCAGACATTGTATAGATCACGTCCGGGTTCACCAATTTAGTGTAAAATATATCTTTTACTAGCAGTACCCGCACGGCGATGCCCATGCAACAAATGTAAAGGAAGTTAACTAAATAAAGTTTAATTCACTCTAACCCTCTAAAGTAAAATTATTATATTTGATTCAAATGTGCTCCCCAACCTTTTGAATTCCACTAAAAGTCATATTAAAGTTTAAATCAATTCGCCAAATAAACGTTTCAATGGAACTTTTGAGATAACTGTAGTGGCAAGATTTTCGAAAACTCTCAACGAACACAGCAATTTTGCCCTTGAAGTTTAACATAATCCACCGATTTAACCGTAATTTCAATGTAAAATTGGTCGCCAAATTTAAATTTATTAACATAGGGAACCGATTGTGTCAGGTAGCTCAGCCTCAACCATTCTTCCATGATTTTAATGTGAGACATTAAAATCAATCCTTTAATATTAAAAGGCAAGAAATATAATGTCTTTCGCACCATCTCTTTGAAGTGAATACAATCTATAACAGTAACCCTCAAATAAGCAAGATTTCCCTGGCTGGCAGGTTTGGTAAATTTCCAGATTGTTGCCAAACTTTACGACGCCAAATACGAAGAGTAACTTCATAGCGGTGTTACCGAAAATGTCAGAATAGAACTATTAAAAATTTAGGTTTGGCGGCATTATATACATGTTTTAAACATGCAATAAAATACTTTTTAGACTGCAAACAACTACTGTTCCTTCACAGAGCGTTTTCTTTTTCTTTAATTTGGAGAAAGAAGTGTTTCACTGGCTGGGAGGTTTGGTAAATATCCCTATTGTTGCCAAACTTTACCACGCCAAATACGAAGAGTAGCTGATAGCCATCGCTATTTTTTTAACAATAATAGTTCCATTCTGACACTTTTGGTAACACCAAATTTTGAGGAATTCAACTGAATAAATTTAAATTCCCTCCGACCCCACTGAACTGAAATTATTATATCCTTTAGTTCAAATGCGCTCCATCTTTTAAACTCCACTTAAAGTCATATTAAAGTTTAAATCAATTCGCCAAATAAATCAAAAAGACAGAAAATTAAGAAAGAAATAAATATTAAGCATTCAAATTGAATAAATTTTCAAGGCTTAAATCTATACGCACAATTTTAACCACAAAGTAACTTCAAGGACAAAAGAGCAGCTGATCAGAAAATGGACCTAGTACCATAGTTGAGCGTTCATAGTTAAGCCTTGAAAATTGACTAAATTTGATCAATTAATATCTCCTGTCCTAATTAACGGACAGAAACGTGCTAAAACTTTTCTTTTTCAGAAAAAAACCCCTCTCCAACGATATATAATGTTTTGGGGTGGGGGAAGGTTTTCCCCCCTCAATTATGGTGGATACACCAAAAATGAGACTAATTAATTAATTTAAAAATAACTAATTCGAAATTAAAAATTTGGGCTTCGAGGTGCACGATGGCGGGGTACGTTCGAATTTTTGAACCAAGTTTCAGGTCTGTAGGTGCTGTGGGGGCTTCTAGCCAGCGGTTACAAACGAACGAACAAACAAACACCGTCATCTTTATATCTATAGATTTATTTAATTATTTTGTAAATATTTAACTGTTAATAAGGTAAAATGGAATTCGATGCTGAAATTAATAGCTCTTTATCATCATGCTCAGTTAGTAGCCCATCGAATGAAATTTGTCATAAAATATCCTACATCAAACGAAAAGACCTCATTTATTTTCCTGATATTCAAGAAATTCTGCAATAAAAAACAGGGATATCTTAATCACAAGATTGGGTGAATGCATTATGCTCAGGCATCAGAGAAATACTATTTCTTGTTTTCATCAATTATCTAATTTATTGTTCAATGATTTAATAAATTAAATTTCATGACATATTAGGTAGATAATACAGCTATTAATAAATATATCGTTAATTGTTGGTTTAATTAATTTTAAGTCCATGAGAGGGGGAACAAAAGCATATGGTCGTCACGAAAAACATGCATATACTGTCAGCAGGATATCTCTTAATGGGAGAAATAACCAAAAGTAAACTCTTTTCCTGTGAATAGCTAACATATCAGTGGCTTGTTTAAAAAAAAAATTAAAGTTTCTACTGCTCCCCCTTTATGAGAAAAATGGCTGCCAAGATGGCCAAAAACGCATTTTTTGCCTTATGGCTTATCTTTAAGCTAAAATATTTCCAAGAAGGAGTGAGAAATCAAAGTTATGTATTGTGTAACCATTTATAGTAAACATCTGTACACTACCAGAAAGTGAGTAAACCTTTGGTTATGTCTTCCTTTTTTTGGAATAAATTCCTCAATTTTAGCAAAATCGGGAAAATCAAATTTTTGTGATGACAAATTCAAAGAGCCCTGTGCCTTAGGAATTTTCATTAATGAACATTCTAGTATTTTTTTCTGAATGTCTGGAGTAACTAGTTTCTACAGATATCTAACACTTTCTTATTGCATGAGTACAATTTTTTATAAAAAGTGATTAAAAAACATCACTTTTTTAGTATTTTGACGTGGCGTACAAACTTTTAGGGCATGTATCTCAGAAAATAAGTGGAGCAGGAACCTAAAAATTTGGACTTTTCCATGCCTCTATATGATCAACACGAGTGCCAAATTAAAAGAAAATCCGAGTCGGTCTTGCGACCAACCTTTTTACTTCCTTTTACGTAGTAAAGGAAGTATTGTGATCGCGAAAAAAAAATCAGTCAAATTTGAGTCTAAATTTTGATTTTGTTCACCCCCGAATGATTGTTCAGTAGTTTTTTCGAGCTGTCAGCACGTGCATATGTACCTACCAACATATAAGCAGCCGAAAAATCCTTTTCAACCACCCCCGAGTTAATTACGACGAGTTTTCTCGTGACGTTTGTATATACGTATGTGTGGATGTATGTGTGTTGCATAACTCAAAAACTGTATGCCGTAGAAGCTTCTAGCTTGGTATGTAGGCTCTGAGGATGGTCTAGTTGTGTACCTCCCCTTGTGGTTGTATTCGAATGTTCCCAAGGGGATGTTTTACCTCTTTTTTTGGGGTAAATCAGTGTTAATTTCAATGCAGACTCAAGTGATATGAATTGGCGCGACCACTTGGCGATATGTCGTCAAGCTTTTTGTCGCCAAGTTGGCGACAAATTTGCCAAACAAATTTTTTTTGAATTTGGGTTCAACTTGGCGCTATTGGCGATATTTTGCGAAACATTCACTGAATGATATTAAAATCAGCAATATTTAGAAAATTAACCCTTGTAAAATATTTTTTGCATTGTTTCGTGGCAGATTACGGGAGTAAATATTTGAATTGTTACCTTGCTCACTCCAAGCACTTTTTTTAACACTAAAGGCAACTACTAAGAAATTTACAAGTAAAAAGGAAGTAATGTGGGGTCCATACCAGATTTTTTTTTCAGGTGAGTTGGTATGGAATCACTCTTAACCAAAGTGATCAAAATATTTAAAATCCTTTCATAAATAAGTCATGTACTAGTTATTTACACTTCATTATACACAAATAAATGGAAACTCAATAAAAAAAATATGATTAGTTGATGAAAATTATATAAATTGATAGTCTTAAGTAAAGAGTTTCAGACATGATTTTTACCATTTTCGTCGGAATGACCCAAATATTCCACGAGGTCTTCCCGTCAAATGCGGCCAGTTTAATGGATGAACGAGAAGTTCCAGCTGCAGCTACATAGTCACTTGAGCTGTTGCAGGATGCTGATAACGTCGATTCAAGTTCTTTAATTTTCTTTTTCACATGGTTTCCTAATGTGGTGATTCAATTCTCAACGCTGTTGTCTTTTCTTCTAGAGCCTCCACTTTATTTTCCATATTGGTAAATTTACTTTCCACCAAACTTTTCATTGACGTTAGATCGCTCTTAATTTCTTCTTGATTAGTAGCTTGATCATTTTTTAATTGTTCTTGATTAGTAGCCAGCTCATTCTTTAATTGTTCTTGATTAGTAGCCAGCTCATTCTTTAATTGTTCTTGATTCGCAGCCATGTCATTTTTTAAACTGTTCTTGATTCGCAGTCATGTCACTTTTAACAGCGTTGATCGCATCAAGGAGTTGTTTCAGTTGTTCCTTCATTGCTCGTGTAATCACCATAAAATTCCGAAGTCAAAAAGGCCTCAGGAAGAAAAGTTCAAGCTCACAGATAATTCCAAGAAAGTCCTTGAAGATGCCCCACATTGGGCGCCAAAATTATAACGAGTCCGTAGCACCTTCAACTTTCTTAAATGACCATTCCAATCTTGAAGAAGTAACTATAAATTTATTTACAATTATGTACACTTATTAATAGGAGCAGGAAACAATTGCTAAACATCCAGCAATTAGGTCAAACAGTACACTGTACTCTCAACAGTAACTCAGCACCACGTATCTAGAACAGTAATTAAGAAATTACAAAAGCAAAACAAACATTCGCCCAAGCGAATAACACGAGTCTTCCAGAAATCAAATCTGAGAAAAACTAACTGTGTTCAAGGCGGTTGGACAGCTATTTATACTCGGAAGGATATTTCTACAATATTCTAGCAAAATCCGGAGTGTTCTATTCATTCACAAACTTAAATAATCCATGCAAGAAAATTCTAGTGATAAAAAGAAAAACCCACAATATTGCAACTCAAAGCGAAAATGTCTTCATGCTTATTAAATTTAGGGAAATGCAAAAACTACAAAATATTACAGGGTCGGTATATAAATGGTAAAAGTGATATCTTCAGATATTTTTGCAACATGTCGCCAGATAAAACCAAAACTAGTGACACCAAGTGATTCCTCGCCAAAAATGGTGCAAGGCAGGAAAAACAACAACTATTTACAAGATTTGTAACAATATAAAAAACAAGAATTGTTCGTTTAAAGATATTAGAGTACCTGGGGACCGAGCCCGCTCGGTTAAAAAAAGAGAGGTTTGTAAACTCGTGTTTCTTTTTCTAAAGTGCGAAGTATACTCATTTAGATAAACTTGAAAAGTATTTTAAGCCTTTGGTTGCAATTATGCATTTAAAACAGCCGTAATTTCTTTTAAAACAAGAAGTTCTGTCTAGAACTAAACGAGCCTACTTTCCCGTACATCGACATCGGCATTCTAGCATCTGATCATTATTCTCTTGATTATCTAAGACTAAAAATTATGTCAAACATACCTTTTTAGCACTTGAAGCTGATTTCTAAAAGCAAAATATACCCCTCTCATCAGATGAAATAGACACATAAAAAGTAAATAAATGAATAAATAAAGTTTTGTCGCACCTTTTAAAGAATGTAACTGTTGCAGTTCTTCCGTAGAAAAATTCCTCAACTGTTTTCAAAAAAAAATTAAAAGTACAAAGTACATCAAAACACATTTTATCAAAGAAAGAAAAAAAAAAGAAAAAAAAACTCGTCCGTTGATAAAATGTCTCGAATTTCCCTTTTAATCCGTTGCCAGTTGTTAAAAGTAAATAAAGAATAAAATGCCCTCGTGAATGAAACATTTTTGTTACAAAAAAAAATCGTCTGCCAAAAATAATAATAATAATAATAATAATAATAAATTCAATAAAACAAATGAATAAATAAACAAAAAATCGTCTGCACAGTCAGTCATTTTTTTTCGGACTGTTTACTCAAAAATTATTAGGGGTGACAGCTTGCTTGAGCGGTTCAATGTTGAACAAAAAATTGTTCAAATCGGAAATGTAAATACGGGAATGAAGTATCCTTGAAAAGTTCTTTCCAACAAAAAAAAATTTGTTCAAATCGGACTGTTCATTAAAAAGTTAGTATCGCGGGACCGGTTGTTTGAACGGCTCAAATTTGAACCAAAAATTGTTCGAATCAAAAAATCAAATATGGGAATGAGCTGTACTCGCCGAGATCTTTCCAACAAAAAAAAGTTTGTCCAAATCGGACTGTTCATTCAAAAGTTATTAGGGGGGGACAGACAGACCGACCGACCGACCGACCGACCGACCGACACACAAATTCCCCATCTCAATACCCTACTTTCAAATTTTTAATTTTTCGATATTCATTTTACCTTTTTATTTTTTTCACTTGGCGAATTTTTTTTTGACTTGGCGATATTTTTTAACTTGGCGATATTTTTTGGACTTGGCGATATTTTTTAGATGCATTAAGCTACTTTTAATACTTTTTTCGTCTTTCTTTTATTTTTAACGGGAAAGTAGGCTAAAAACACAACCTTATTTAATCCATGCTCACCATAAAATCACACCCAATTTCATTTCATTTGCCGCCAAAGGCGCGGGAGGGGTTGATGAGAATGGATGCATAGTCCCTGTTCTCCAGTACGCATTTGGTTCCAGGTGGATTTGACTTTCACTTCACTTCACACTCCAAGGTTCCCCCCGTACATACCAAACTCGTGGTTTAACTGGGATGGGGCCCTGAAGATCGCTTTGTTCGTTTTTGAACCAGGCCCGAGGGCCGAGCAAACCCTTGGCCCGGGACCCCCTAGAGGTATCGTTTCTCTTGGAGGATTTTATGACCACGAACATTTTTAACGTCTCCCAGCCACCATTAATGAAGACGTTGGATCTTTGATCGGCTGGGCTCGCTCTATATAATCGGCCCGGGGCCCTCCGGTTACGAGTTCGACGACTTACCAATCGGACTACCGCGGCCCACACCCAATTCAAACTATATTTTGATCTATCTTTTTTAAATTTCAAAAACAATAACAATTCTAACGTGTTGCCAAAACTCGTTTCCCAAATACCATAAAAATTTAAATTTACGGTGATGTGATTAAATATGAAATCCATTGTTATGATAAAACGTGGTTGCTATGAAACAGTAACAATAAGAGTAATCATAAAGAAAATGGGGGAAAAAAAAAAAAGCTCGTCAAACTCATAATGAAGGCACAAAAAACGTTTTTTTTTTTTGAAACCTCGTGTTTTTACAGGAAAAACGCCGATGTAGATGAACTCAAAAACCAAAACTTTATCTAAATACAAAATTTAATCAAAATCGTTAGAGCTGTTTTCGAGATCCGAAATATATATATATACAGGGTGTCCACTCCAATCGTGGACCAATAGCTAATTTCTAAACCATTAGAGATAAGCATATAGTTTATTTAGGAAAAAATCTCCAAATTACGAAAGAAATTTTGGGTCTATTCAATGTTTTTCAAAAAATCAAATTTTGAAAGAGTTACGAAATTTAAATTTTTATACAGCCCCCCAGTCCTATCAATCATATTTAGTAAAACATTCCTGACACTGTAACGTTTAAAACTAAAAAAAAATCACCCTTCTACCACAAAAATTGACCGAGTTATGACGTTTTGAAAAATCAAGATTTTGCATTGTTTCATGACGTCATCGAGAGATCGTTCCCTCGATAGCGTCACGAAACAATGCAAAATCTTGATTTTTCAAAACGTCATAACTCGGTCAATTTTTGTGGTAGAAGAGTGATTTTTTTTTAGTTTTAAACGTTACAGTGTCAGGAATGTTTTACTAAATATGATTGATAGGACTGGGGGGCTGTATAAAAATTTAAATTTCGTAACTCTTTCAAAATTTGAATTTTTGAAAAACATTGAATAGACCCAAAATTCCTTTCGTAATTTGGAGATTTTTTCCTAAATAAACTATATACTTATCTCTAACGGTTTAGAAATTAGCTATTGGTCCACGATTGGAGTGGACACCCTGTATATATATATATATATTATATATATGTATACAAGAAAATGCTCCATTAAAGATATTAGATAGATATTTTTAAATACTTAGTTCTCTTTAAGTTTCGTATGATATAACTATCAAGGAATTAAACTACATTTTAACCGGTAAAAAATTAATTTTTCTATTCTTTTCCAGAAAAAAATCTTTCTTTTTCTTTTTAGAGGCTTCAAAATTTCGGGAGATTTTACATCTCTAGCCTTAGATCCTTTCTTCTCGAATCTTGTAGAAAAGGCGTTTCAGTCTCATTTGTTTCCATGTAGAACACTTTGCTTAAAAATATCCTTAAGTGGCATCGTTATAATTTAACCTTGTTAGTTGGGAGCTATCGCCACGTGTGACACCAACTGAAGAAACTGCTTTGCGCTATTTCCATCGGATCTCGGATCACTTTGCAAAAGGAGCTTGCTCCGCTGGTGTTGAATAAAAAAAAGGTTTCAATCTGACTTTATAACAGAAATAGTCCGGTAGCCAAATGGCTAAGAATAGGGTAACCTTGTTCCGAGGTATAAATAAAATGTTTTGATTGTTATTGATAGCTTATGCTATGTACATTTCAGATCCATTTGATGGCACTTTGCCAGAGTTGAGCATTTTGAGTAATTCAAGATGGCACTCAAAAAGTTGAAAATTTTGTTTTGAAGCGATATGGTAATATGGCATGTCCTTTTATATGTTTTTTAGGTCAAAGAGTCAGAATATAACATTTTTGTTGAAAAATTAATTCTAATGTGATTACTTAAAATTTTACTGACACAAATTGAAAAAACTAAACTGAAGAGCCAAAAAAAAAAAAAAAAAAAAAAACAAGCCACACCTGCCTAATTTCGTGTAGAGCCCCCGCGAGCAAGCCAAAATGCCGCAACACGACATCGCATGGACTTGAGTAATATTTGAAGTAATGATGGATGTAATTGACAAAATGAATCCTGCATGGCTGTTCATAAATTCTTTGGAGTGCGTGGTGGTGGAGATCTATTCTGAACAGCGCGTTGCATAGCATCCCAGATATGTTTAATAATGTTCATGTCAGGGGATTTTTGTGGTCAGCGGAGGTGTCTAAAGTCGGAAGAGTGTTCCTGGAGCCACTCTGTTGCTATTCTGGACGTGTGAGGCGTCGCATTGTCCTGCTGAAATACCCCAAGTTCGTCGGAATGCACAATTGAAATGAATGGGTACAGGGATCAGACAGGAGGCTTTGGTACCTGTTACCTGTCAGAGTCGTACCTAGACATATCAAGCGTCCCATATTACGCCAACTACACACGCCCCATACCATCACAGACCCTCCATCAGCTTGATCAGTCCCTGTGGGCGGGCCTATGGATTCATGAGATTGTCTCTACACCCGTGCACGTCCATTATCTCGATACAACTGGAAACGAGGCTCGTTAGACCAGGCAACGTGTTTTCAAAAAGAAACAGTCCAATGTTGGTGTTGACGGGCCCAGGCGAAGCGTAAAACTTGTGTCGTGCAGTCCTCAATGGTACACCAGTGGGCCTTCGGCTCCGAATGGCCATATTGATGATGTTTCGTTGAATGGTTCGTACGATGACACTTGTTGATGGGCCACCATTGAAATGTGCAGCAATTTGCGGAAGAGTTGCACGTCTGTCATGTTTATAGATTCTCGTCAGTCGTCGTTGTTCCAGTTCTATCATTATCTTTTTTTGGCCTCAGCGATGTTGTAGATTCGATGTTTTACTCGATTCTCGACATTCACGGCGCACTCATGAAATTGTCGTACGTGAAAATCCAAATTTCATCGCTACCTCGGAGATGCTATGTCCCATTTCTCATGCGCCAACTATAACACCACGTTTATACTCACTTATATCTTGATAACCTGTCATTGTAGCAGCAGTAATCGATCTAATAACTGTGCCTGACACTGATTGTCTTATATACGCGTTGCCGACCGCAAGGTCGCAATTTGATTGGTTGCAGGTCTCTTTAGTTGCATACGCATGCCTTTACCAGTTTATTTGGCACTTCAGTGTATACTGTAATGCTTTGAGAAATCTTGGAACTTTTAAATGTTAACATTAAGGATGCTAAAGTTGAAATGCAAAATGATACATATCATACTGCTACTTGAGCGCAAGATAAAATAATTTTAAAGTAACCATTAACCTAAAATTCTTCTTCGGAATCACTTTTATTTATTGATAGAGCTAAATTGGTATTTGGATTGCAGCACCTTTCCCCTTCATGTACGCATTGACACATTAAGCTACATGGAATATTATTTGCTCTACAGCTACATATTATTGTTTTGATGCATATATTGATGTCTTTTATCAGGTACGTAGATCCCCTCATGGCTACGAGTGGGATTGTAGAAATTCTTAAATGTACCTTTGCTCTGATGTTGAAAATGCTAAAAGAAAAAAAAATCCTAGAAGATGCAAGCATTGCGGTTTCTGTCAGAAGAAGTGTAGAGACCAGTTTTTGAAGAGAATGACATTACTAATTTTGATAATATGATGGAGAACTTAGAAGAAAAGTGTACTCAAAGCCAAACTACTCGTATGTGGGTTTATAATTTCACTAAGCCAGAGAAGCAGACTTGTGCCTTTTTCTTTGCTGTGTACAAGAAATGTTGCTCTATTTTGCTGCTTCTGGGCATTGAAACTATTTACGTTATGCTTCTGTTTTTGTAATGCTCATGGAGCAAATGCCACGAAATTGCCTAGACTATTTTTTGAAAGCAGACTATGTAATGAGACATAGAAGTGGCTATTGGAAGGAAATATGGTCAGATACGATGACTAAAAGCACATTTGTCAGATACGCACATGGAGCAAGAGGAAGTAAAGTAAAACGTTGGTCATTAAGTATGCATGTGACAAGTCAGCTTGTGAGTGATCTGTGTGAAATGAGAGAACACAATAGTTCTGACAAAGTACATTTACACAAAGAAGAAAGCAACATAAGAATCAGTCATGTTGCTGTAGATAGGAAGAAGATAGGAGAAATCTGGAACTGTGTATATAGCCATTAAACCCATCAGAGCATCTTTAAGGTTTGGTCAACATTGTATCAGGAAAAATAGTAGCAGGAAAATCAGTTAATGTGAACATAGCTTATGAAACGGCTAAGATAGCAGTGCATATTTTTCAAGACAGTCTCCCAAATGGATTTCGTGGCAGTTTAAAAAAAAAAAATGTTGTCACATGGATCAAGGTAAAGAAGGTGGTAAAATTCCAACCACAATACAGATGAATGCTTCACTTTTGTATTCAAAAATCATTGCTCTCCAAGCAGACAGAGAAATAAAAATAACTGATGCCTTGAAACGCGAACTTTCTTCTGTGCCCCTTCTATGTTTAAAGACGATGGAAACATGAGATAGCCTGTAGGTCAGTCTGCTTTAATGAATGCTGTGAGTGTGTCGCAATCTGTTAGAAGGAGCTTATATTTATTATTAGTGCCCACCTGCACTAATAATCATTGACGGTTGTGCTTTACTGTGGGTTGTGCATTGGCCTGTAAGAAGGTAATGTGAATGATTTCCTGAAAAAATCACTATCATGTTAAAAGATGCTCATGTTCACCTGGTATTTGATAGACTACAGCGTTAAGAGCTCAACGAGAGCTAGTCGTGGGAAGAAAGCATCCAGGAAATTTATACTTGCTGAAATGACACCACTTACTCTAGAAAATGTAACGCCGCCAAATAATGACAACAAACGTCAACTGATACAGCTTTTATGCAACTACATGTCTACAAATGTTTGTTATGTCCCATTTGAGAACCTTTTGATTGCTATTGGACAAAACTCTATGCCATTTCAAAATAGTAGGGGCAACCTTACTCAGAGAACTGATTTGAGAACAGAGCACGAAGAAGCTGACGTTATAATGATCCATCAGCTAACAGCTGATTGTAAAGGCAATGAAACTTTTCATTCTATTTGCGACGACACTGACGTTTTCATTTTACTGTTGTATAGCACCATCGACTAGGTATGACCAGGGTTGGGTTTTTGACGTCGAAAACCAGTTTTTGACATGACATGTCGAAAACCTGTCGAAAACCCGTCGAAAACCTGTCAAAAGCGTCGAAAACGTCAAAAACCAGTCGAAAACCTGTCTAAAACTCAAATACAGTGGTTATTGAGATTTTTTATAAACATAGGGTTTCTCATCCTGAAAAATATTAAATAAAAATTTGTACATCTTATCAATCAAGTTTAATAAACATTAAATTAATAAATTTAATGAAAATTATTTCTCATTCTTTTAAACTAACTTGTTTTTCCGTGAAAAAAGTTAAATATTTAAACTTAAATCCAGCTTTTAAAGTAGTTTTGTTTAAATGTTTATATAACTATCAATTAGTTATCTTATCAATCAAGTTTACTAAAAATTAAATTAATAAATTTAATGAAAATTAATTTACATTCTTTTAAATTAACTTGTTATGGAGTGAAAAAAAGTTAAATATTAAAACTTAAATCCAAATTTTAGAGTAGTTCTGTTTAAATGTTTTAATAACTATCAATTAGTTATCTTATCAATCAAGTTTAATAAAAATTAAATTAATAAATTTAATTAAAATTAATTCGCATTCTTTTAAATTAACTTGTTATGCCGTGAAAAAAGTTACAATATTAAAACTTAAATCCAGTTTTTAAAGAAATTGTGTTTAAATGTTTAAAAACTATCAATTAGTTATCTTATTAATCAAGTTTAATAAAAATTAAATTAATAAATTTAATGAAAATTAATTCTCATTCTTTTAAATTAACTTGTTATGTCATGAAAAAAGTTAAAAGTATTAAAAGTTAAATCCAGTTTTTAAAGTAGTTTTGTTTAAATGTTTTAATAACTATTAATTAGCTATTTTATCAATCTAAAAATCTTTACATCAGAATTTAAAGTGATTTTTTTTCTTTTGAGTAAAAGCAAAACTAAATTAATTAGTACTCAGTGTACAAATCTGGGGGGGGGGGGGCTCGGGAGTAAATAATGGTATCTGATAAATTCTAAAAATCGGACTATTTCAAATTAAAATTAAAAAAAATCACTTGTAAAAATTTATTAAGTATACCCAAGACACACAGCACTTAATTAATGTACCCACTTCATTTTTAAAATAAAAAAACCTGTTACAGTAATTTCTCGAAGCAATAAAGCCATATTCAAAAGCCATATGTTTGATTTTTTAAAATGCTAGTTACCATTATTTACTCCCGAGCCCTTCAATTATGTTTAGGATTGCTTATTACACTTTATTTTAATAACCTAAAACTCCAAAAGTTTACTTCAGTGTCTGAAATCAGAAATTGTAAAATTCATTTGAAAATGTATTTTGATTATCAATATCAAATTTAAACATGTTTTGGACAGAAATTTAGGTTTTTGACAATTATGTCAAAAATCATGTCAAAAAGGGGTTTTTGACATGACGGTAAAACCCACGGTTAAAAACCGGATAAAACCTCCGACTGTAAAAAACTTGCCAACCCTGGGTATGACAAATGAAGATTTTATGGTATCGTTAAAACCAGAAAGGGCATCAGTAGACATCAAAGAAACAGTTTCCAAAGACAAGGATATAATTTCAGATTTGCCGGCTTCTCATGCTGTGTCTGGTTGTGATTTTGTTGCTCCATTCTGTGGGATAGGAAAGAAATTAGTTCTTATGTGTCTAAAGAATGTTAAGCAATTACAAAAATTGGGCACAAATAGAGCTGTATGACAAAGAAAATTAAGGAATGCACAACTTCTATTGCTTCTTGTTATGTTATTGAAGGTGATAAGGATATGACTGAAGTGAGAATTTCTCTTTGAACAAAAATAAAAAAAAAGATGGTCAAGCGCAGCTACGAGCTACTTCATTTTCTTCATTACATTGAATGATTGCTTTGCACACACATGTTTTTATTCTAATGAATACTAATGTGAACAATGTAATACAGGTTTGTCATTTTTAACAAGAAGTTCTGCCAAGAACTAAACGAGCCTACTTTCCCGTACATCGACATCGGCATTCTAGCATCTGATCAATATTCTCTTGAATATCTGAAACTGAAAATTATGTCAAACATACCTTTATAGCACTTAAAGCTGATTTCTAAAAGCAAAATATACCCCTCTCATCAGATGAAATGGACACGTAAAAAGTAAATAAACGAGTAAATAAAGTTTTGTCGCACCTTTTAAAGAATGTAACTGTTATAGTTCTTCCGTAGAAAAATTTCACAATCGTTTTCAAAAGAAAAAAAAATGATAAATAAAATAAAAGTACAAAGAACATCAAAACACATTTTATCAAAGAAAGAAAAAAAAACCTCGTTCGTTAATAAAATGTCTTGAATTTTATTTTTAATCCGTTGCCAGTTGTTAAATATAAATAAAGAATAAAATGCTCTCGTGAATGAAAAATTTTTGTAAACAAAAAAAAATCGTCTGCCAAAAAAAAAAATAAAATAATAATAATAATAATAAATTAAACAAAAAAAATAAATAAATAAACAAAAAATCGTCTGCCCAGTCAGTCATTTTTTTCTGAGCCTGCATTTCCGCCATGTTTGCGGAGTCGGAGTCGGAATCAGAGTCCTCACAGAAGATTTTTCAGAAAAGTACTTTACATACATTTTTTATCAAAACCGTTTTCTTACAAAGTTAGTTTGAAGGAAATCCGCCTTTAAGTTCAGAATCAACATTCAATTTAAATTTCCCAGTAGGCGCTCATGTTAAAATTTTTTCTGAACGGTTCATCATTGAACGAAAAATGGTTCAAATTGAAAAGTGAAATATGGGAATGAGTCTCTCCGAGATCTTTCGAACAAAAAAAGTTTATTCAATTCGGACGGTTCACTTAAAAGTTATTAGGTGGAGAAAGGTTGCTTGAACGGTTCAATGTTGAACGAAAAATTTCAAATTGAAAATTTAACAAGAAGTTCTGTCAAGAACTAAACGAGCCTACTTTCCCGTACATCGACATCGGCATTCTCGCATCTGATCATTATTCTCTTGATTATCTGAGACTGAAAATTATGTCAAACATACCTTTTTAGCACTTAGGGCCATGCTCCACATCGACGTAAAGCAGAAAAAATTAGGCAGAAGCGTAAAATGGATTCAATGGTGTTCCTATGGAAAGTACCCGGATTTTCGGTTTCTGCCTTCAGTTTCGGTCGCGTTTTACGCTGATGTGGAGCATGGCCCTTAGAGCTGATTTCGAAAAGCAAAATATACCCCTCTCATCAGATGAAATAGACACGTAAAAAGTAATTAACGAATAAATAAAGTTTTGTCGCACCTTTTAAAGAGTGTAACTGTTACAGTTCCTCCGTAGAAAAAATCCTCCATCGTTTTCAAAAAAAAAAAAAAAATAATAATAATAATAATAATAATAATAAAATAAATAAATAAATAAATAAAAGTACAAAGAGCATCAAAACACATTTTATCAAAGAAAGAAAAAAAAGAAAAAAAAAAACTCGTCCGTTAATAAAATGTCTCGAATTTCACTTTTAATCTGTTGCCAGTTGTTAAATATAAATAAAGAATAAAATGTTCTCGTGAATGAAAAATTTTTGTTACAAAAAAAATCGTCTGCCAAAAAAAAAAATAATAATAATAATAAATAAAATAAAACAAATGAATAAATAAACAAAAAATCGTCTGCACAGTCAGTCATTTTTTTTCTGAGCCTGCATTTCCGCCATGTTTGCGGAGTCGGAGTCGGAATCAGAGTCCTCACAGAAGATTACTCAGAAAAGTACTTTACAAACATTATTTATTAAAACCATTTTCTTACAAAGTTAGTTTGAAGGAAATCCGACTTTAAGTTCAGGATCAACATTCAACTTAAATTCCCCGTAGACGCTAATGTTAATTTTTTTTCTGAACAGTTCAATATTGAACGAAAAATGGTTCAAATCAAAAAGCGAAATATGGGAATGTATGGGAAAGCCTCTCCGAGATCTTTCAAACAAAAAAAAGTTTATTCCATTCGGACGGTTCACTCAAAAGTTATTAGGTGGGGAAAGGTTGCTTGAACGGTTCAATGTTGAACGAAAAAGTGTTCAAATTGAAAATTTAAATACGGTAATGAAGTATCCTTGATGAGATCCTTCGAACAAAAAAAAGTTTATTTAAATCGGACTGTTCAAGCAAAAGATATTAGGGGTGACAGCTTGATTGAGCGGTTCAAAGTTGAACCAAAAATTGTTCAAATCGAAAAATCAAATATGGGAATGAGCTGTACTCGCTGAGATCTTTCGAACAAAAAAAAAATTTATTCCATTCGGACGGTTCACTCAAAAGGGCAATTCCATGCAAGTGTGGAAAAGCGTTGAAAAAATTAAACTCGAGTAATGTGACTGTTCTGCATATTTTTGGTTTAAAAATGTTAGAAGTTTCCTATTTATAACAATTTTTTGATAGGAATGTAGTTTTTTAGTTTCGGCAATACTTTGAAGTTGGTATTAGAGTATTTTATTTTCAGTGAAGCAAATGGTCAAACTTTCAACATTGATAAGTATCAATTTTTTCCATTAGATAAATGTGACAAAGGAAGATTGTTGTTTATTACACTTTAAATTAATATTGTGAATTGATGAAACAAGTGTTTTCAATTTAATTAAGTGATTTATGTCAATTTCAAAAAGGCACTGTTCTATGTAACGTAAGTTACCAAAAACATGTTAAAGTTTTTTACAGCAAATAAAGAAAGGGCAATACAATGTTAACTATGTTATATTTTCTATCTTATAGATGTGTACTAAGCAAATAACAGTACTTTTCTTTTGAATATTGTTTATTTAATTTTTTTGTGCTACAATCAAAACGTGACATATGCAGATAACGTAAGTTACCTTAGTAGAACTTCAATACTTGTGTTTCGAAATAAAGTAAATTGTAAAATAAAACCTATGTGGTTAATAGAAGTAATTTATTCAATAATTCTTTTAATTGTACTACTGTATTTACTTAATTTAGATTACTCATATTTCTTAAAATGTCTGTTTTTTTATAAGATTACAATACACCTTTATTATAAATTACATGCTTCTTTTTTGGCTATTAAGATATTAATTCTCTTTAAACAATATCACTGCATTCAGAATATTTAGCAGGTAATGTACTATGAATTATTCAAAAATGACTTCTGTTATGATTTAAAGTTATCAAATATGTTTTGGAAAAAAACAAATATAAAAATAGTTTATCTCTTTCAATTGAAATATATTTTGTTTTTGCATTAAAATGCCACTGAACTCAGCAGAAAAGATGCGCTGTAGAAGGGGTATGAGAAAAGTCATGTGGATATTACAGATTCATAAATAAAAGTCACTCTTGATAGTATTGAAATATATGTTAGAAAAAGCAAAATGTATCAAAAAAATTTCTGAAGATCCGCACATTCACAATGACCATTTAAGAACCAGAAATGAACAAAATGTAGGGTTTCGTTTAGTTGTATTTTAAGGAACAAGAAGAAAAAACAGAGATAAAAGCTGGTGACTGGTGTGTGGTGAAGTACGAAAATACATTGTATCCTTGAGTTGTGACGATTATTGAAGAAAACGAGTTTAAAGTAAAAGTAATGGCTGCTGTTGGAACCAATCAGAAATGGCCAGAAACGACAGAGGAAAATTTATTATAAGAAAAAGAGAAAAAACATGATTTTTCGAAAAAATAGAGTAGTTACCCGAAAACTTTGTTAATTACCAAGCGGGCCCAGTTATTGCGTTTTAAAAAAAAGTTTTATATTTTTGTTAAATATTTTTTGATTGAATTTGGAATTATTTTGTGTAATTAAATTTTTGTAAAGTTAAAATTTTTATCATAGTTGTTTAAAATATGTTTAATTTTTCAATTCATTTTAATTTTTGATAATAAATTGTGGCTGATAAAATCTAATTTCGTAACTCTTTCAAATTTGATTTTTTGAAAAACATTGAATAGAGCCAAATTCTTTTGTAATTAGAGATTTTTTCCCAAATGAACTGTATGCTTACTCTAACGTTAAGAATTAGCTATTGTCACATAAGTGGAACCCTATATGCTTGTAAGTGAATTTTGTAACATAAGTTACTGTAACGTAAGTTACCCAGTTAAAAATTCTCATAAAATTCAATTTTTAAAATAAAATTTTAAATTTATGAAAATTAATTCCTAAATATTATAAGAAACTGATAAATTATACTTCAAACAAGAAAACAGCTGTAGTAGAGCAGAAATTTGCCTTAGAACCAATTTTCATATTATGCCGTTCCCTTTTTGTGTAACGTAAGTTACTGTCTTATTTTTGACTGCTAAATTTTGTAAAATTTAAGTGCATCGAATATTTTTGCATTTTAATTTTGCTTTTGACTGGCATTTTCACTGAATGCTTTTGTACAAGGTTTTTGTAACAATATTTGTTTGTACTAAGGAGCTAACTACATAAGAGTTGGTCAAAATGTAACGAAAGTTACCGTGGAATTGCCCAAAAGTTATTAGGTGGAGAAAGGTTGCTTAAACGGTTCAATGTTGAACCAAAAGTGTTCAAATTGAATATTTAAATACGGTAATAAAGTATCCTTGCAGAGATGCTTCGAACAAAAAAAGTTTGTTTAAATCGGACTGTTCATTCAAAAATTATTAGGGGTGACAGCTTGTTTGAACGGTTCAATGTTGAACGAAAAATTGTTAGGGGGGGACAGACAGACAGACAGACCGACCGACACACAAATTCCCCATCTCAATACCCTACTTTCAAATTTTTAATTTTTCGATGTTCATTTTACCTTTTTATTTTTTTAACTTGGCGATATTTTTTGGATTTGGCGATGTTTTTTAGATGCATTAAGCTACTTTTAATACTTTTTTCGTCTTTCTTTCATTTTTAACGGGAAACAGGGCCGATCCTAGCAGGTGTGCAGCTCGTTCACCGCACGAGGGCGGCCCAAGCAAGGGGCGGCCGCAGACCGGATGTAGTATTTTTTTTCTAAAGAAAGTTTTTTCGAAAAAAAAAAAAATCAAGCATTCCCGAATAAAAACAAATAACTAAATAAAAATTGCCAGAAGAAAAAAAAATGATGAGGGGGGCCTATCGTCGAACTTTGCTCACATCGTCTTTTTCCTGCACTATCTGTGGGCTGATCTTTAATTCAGAATATGTACTCGCACGTGCGGAAGAGCGAAGAAGCAGCCACTTTTCCCAAGACAGCAAATCCCAGAAACTGAAGCTATTAAACCCTTCGGTAATACATATTCTTCAAGACAAGAGCTAAAACGATAGGTCAATTCAACACCACGACTCCGCTCCCTGGGGCGGCCGATCAGCCAGCCACATAGAAAGGAAGAGTCTGGGAGCGGAGGAGGAGGGTAGAAAATAAAAACACAGCTGCATTCAAAAATGTGCAGCCAAGTTAAAAAAAAAAAAAAAAAGGAGATGACATGATTCATCACAAATTTATTTAGCTATTTTTTTAAACAAATTGATGCATCATGTTTCTCTCACTGAATAGTAGTAGTATTTAAAAGTGATATGGATGGATATAGTTACAAATCTCGTAAATAGTTGTTGTTTTTCCTGCCTTGCATCATTTTCATTAGTTTTGGTTTTATCTGACGTCATGTTGCAAAAGTATCTGAAGATATCACTTTTATCACTTGTATACCGGCCCTGTAACACTTTGTAGTTTTTACACTTGCCCTAACCTTAATAAGCATGAAGACATTTTTCGCTCGGAGTGGTTTTTCTTTTTTTTTTTATTGCTGGAACTTTCGTGAATGAATTGTTCAAGTTATGAATGATTTGGAATACTCCAGATTTTGCTGGAACATTATCGAAACTACGTTTCGAGTATAAATAGCTGGCCTTGAACAGTCAGTTAGTTGTTTTCAGATTTGATCTGGTGACTCGTTTTCGTTCGCTTGGCGAATGGTTGTTTTGCTTTTGTAATTGCTTAATTACTGTTCATGTTTGATACGTGGTGCTGAGTTACTGTTGAGAGTACAGTGTACTGTTTTGCTACCTAATTGCTGGATGTTTAGCAATTGTTTCCTGCTCATATTGTAAATAGTGTAAATACTTGTAAATAAATTTATAGTTACTTCCTCAAGATTGGAATGCTCATTTGAAGAAAGTTGAAGGTGCTACGGACTCGTTACAATTTTGGCGCCCAACGTGGGGCATCTTCAAGGACTTTCTTGGAATTACCTGTGAGTTCGGACTTTTCTTCCTAAGGACTTTTTGACTTCGGAATTTTATGGTGATTACTCGAGCAATGGAGGAACAACTGCAAAAACTCCTTGATGCGATCAACGCTGTTAAAAGTGACATGACTGCGAATCAAGAACAATTAAAAAATGACATGGCTGCGAATCAAGAACAATTAAAAAATGACATGGCTGCGAATCAAGAACAATTAAAAAATGACATGGCTGCGAATCAAGAACAATTAAAAAATGATCTGGCAACAAATCAAGAACAATTAAAGAGTGATTTAACCGCGAGCATAACTTCAAGTCAAGAAGAAATTAAGAGCGATCTAACGTCAATGAAAAGTTTGGTGGAAACTAAATTTACCAACATAGAAAATAAAGTGGAGATTCTAGAAGAAAAAGTTGACAGCGTTGAGAACCGAATCACCACAGTAGAAAACCATGTGGAAAAGAAAATTAAAGAACTTGAATCGAAATTATCAGCATCCTGCAACAACTCAAGTGACTGTGTAGCTGCAGCTGGAACTTTTCGTTCATCCATTAAACTGGCCACATTTGACGGGAAGACCTCGTGGAATATTTACAAGAAGCAGTTTCTCATCGTTGCAGAAGCAAACTCCTGGGATTCTTCCACGAAAGCCTGTCACCTCGCAGCCTCGCTGAGAGGGGATGCAGCCGACATACTACAGACCTTCCCAGAGGACAAGCACCGTGACTTCGAAGCCTTATCATCGGCCTTGGAGCTTCGCTTTGGCGAATCCTGCCAAAAAGAATTCAGCCAACTTCAGCTCAAATCCCGACTCCAGAGGGCTGGAGAGACTTTGCAAGTTTTTGCAGCAGACGTTGAGAGGCTTTCCCATCTCGCCTTCTCGGACTGTCCTTCGGGTGTTCGCGATAGCCTGGCCCTGAACTACTTCATAGATGGAGTGCGAAATCCAGAAATTCAGACGGCTCTCCGGATGGCGGACATTAAAGATCTTAAAGCCGGTTTGGTCTACGCAATGAAGTTCGAGGCTGCACAGCAAACATCCCGCAAGGATCGCCATTCAATCAGGGGCGTGGAAGTGAGCGCCCAGGATTCGAACTCAACTCGCTTCTCGGAAATTGAGCGACAAATCAGGGAGATCTCGGGGACCCTGAAGAAGATTACGGCTCGCAAGGACCAAAGTAGACAACCGCTGAAGTGCTGGAAATGTGGCGGTGAGGGCCACGTACAAAGGAACTGCGAAGCCCGCCAAGAAACAGGAGGGAAGAGCACCTCTCCCTCTCCAGCTCAGGAAAACTAAGCAATGGCAATCTCGCGGGGCGGAGGTCGCCAAATTGGAATGAGCCCCATCCCAAAGTTTTCCAGATTTCCTCAAGAAGTGGCGGCTGCAACGGACTCTTCATTTACGCATATGTGAATGGGTTTCCCTGCGAAATGATTGTGGACACAGGAGCCAACGTTTCCATCATTAGGACTGATGTGGCTCATCGATTTGGACTCAAGATCTTATGGACGCCGCCCTGCGTTACTCTCCAAACTGTGACAGGTGACAGAATCGAGATTGAAGGGAAAGTGTACTTAGAAATAATGTTCGGAAGCGCCACTTACCATCACACGGCATTCGTCGCTGACATTACAGATCCCTTCATTCTCGGACTGGACTTTTTGAGAAAATTTGATTTTTATATTGACTTTAGAAATAATGAGCTGCACTCGTCGAGGGAAGACATAGTAATTTTCAATACCGAAAATAACTTAAAATCCGCTCATCAAATAATAGCCCAAACTGAATTATTGATTCCCCCAAGATCAGAAATACTAATACCTGGCTCCATCAATGAAAACAACAGCTTTAAATTCGGCCTAATTGAATATCCTAACCTGAGTAATAGCCCAAAAGGAGTACTAGTGGCATCTACACTTGTGGACCTTTCAAGGAATGCAGTTCCTGTGAGAGTCGCCAATGTAAGTGAAAGACCGAGGAATATCAAGAAAGGAGAAGTGTTGGCAACTTGTACTCCCGTAAACTGCATCATCAGAAGAATTGATTCCTCCGAGACTGTGTCTTCCGAATCCTTGACTTCGAAATTAATTGGGAGTGCACCATTATCGAAGGATCAAAGATACGCTGCGGAAAAATTGGTGGACAACTTCAAGCAGGTGTTTTCATCTACATCCGAAGACGTCGGTCGCACGAGTTTAACGCAGCATAGGATCGACACTGGAGATCATCCCCCTATCAAGCAGCATCCAAGACGACTACCGTTCGCCAAGAAGGAAGAGGTTGAGATCCTCTTGAAAGAGATGCAGGAGAATGACGTCATCGAACCCTCATCCAGTCCTTGGGCATCCCCTATCGTGTTGGTCTGAAAGAAAGACGGCTCCACCAGATTTTGTGTTGACTAAAAAAAGAATAAAATGTTCTCGTGAATGAAAAATTTTAGTTACAAAAAAAATCTTCTGCCAAAAAAAAAAAAAAAAATAATAATAATAATAATAATAAATAAAATAAAACAAATGAATAAATAAACAAAAAATCGTCTGCACAGTCAGTCATTTTTTTCTGAGCCTTCCGTCAAATCAAAAACGAAATATGGGAATGTATGGAAAAGCCTCTCCGAGATCTTTCAAACAAAAAAAAGTTTATTCCATTCGGACGGTTCACTCAAAAGGTATTAAGTGGGGAGAGGTTGCTTGAACGGTTCAATGTTGAACGAAAAAATGCTCAAATGGAAAATTTAAATACGGTAATGAAGTATCCTTGCTGAGATCCTTCGAACAAAAAAAAAGTTTATTTAAATCGGACTGTTCACTCAAATGTTATTAGGGGTGACAGCTTGATTGAGCGGTTCAATGTTGAACGAAAAATTGTTCAAATCGGAAATGTAGATACGAGAATGAAGTAGCCTTGAAAAGATCTTTCGAACAAAAAAAGTTTTTTCAAATCGGACTGTTCACTCAAAAGTTATTAGGGGGGGACAGACAGACCGACCGACCGACACACAAATTCCCCATCTCAATACCCAATTTCCAATCTTTAATTTTTCGATATTCATGATACCTTTTTATTTTTTAACTTGGCGATATTTTTTGAACTTGGCGATATTTTTTAGCTGCATTAAGCTACTTTTAATACTTTTTTCGTCTTTCTTGAATTTTTAACGGGAAAGTAGGCTAAAAACGGGAACGAAGTATTCTTGATAAAATCTTTCGAACAAAAAAAAGTTTATTCAATTCGGACGGTTCTCTTAAAAGTTATTAGGTGGGGAAAGGTTGCTTGAACGGTTCAATGTTGAACGAAAAATGTTCAAATTTAAAAGTTAAATACGGTAATAAAATATCCTTGCCGAGATACTTCGAACAAAAAAAAATTGTTTAAATCGGACTGTTCACGCAAAAGTTATTAGGGGTGACAACTTGTTTGAACGGTTCAATGTTGAACGAAAAATTGTTCAAATCGAAAATGTAGATACGAGAATGAAGTATCCTTGAAAAGATCTTTCGAACAAAAAAAAAAGTTTGTTCAAATCGGACGGTTAACTAAAAAGTTAATATCGCGGGACAGGTTGTTTGAACGGCTCAAAGTTGAACCAAAAATTGTTCAAATAGAAAAATCAAATATGGGAATGAGCTGTACTCGCCGAGATCTTTCCAACAAAAAAAAATTTCGTTCAACTCGGAATGTTCATTCAAAAGTTATCAGGGGGGTACAGACAGACAGACCGACCGACAGACCGACCGATACACAAATTCCCCATCTCAATAACCTGCTTTCAAATTTTTAATTTTTCGATGTTTATTTGTTTATTTTTTTTTATTTGTTTCTTTTTGACTTTGATATTTTCTGAACTTGGTGATATATTTTGAACTTGGCGATATTTTTTGGACTTGGCGATATTTTTTAGATGCATTAAGCCATTTTTAATACTTTTTTCGTCTCTTTTATTTTTAACGGGAAAGTAGGCTAAATATTACGTTAACTTTGAAAGGTTTTTTTTCTGCTATAATTTGGCTATAATGTTGGATTTCATCATTGCTGATTACTTGACTTCTAAAAAATGCAGAATATGGCTTCAGAAATCAACCAGGCAGGTTGATTTTCATCCAGTCTTACGAAATAACATGAAACAAGTCCTATTTTTGGAATTTTCTGCTTTATTTTGGTGAAATTAGTCTATCTACTATGTAAAAAATCATTTTTCCCTTTCAATACTTTTTAACCGCGAAAAGTGAGGGGGCAGTCGCCTCCCTTTGTCACCCTGGATGAGCCGCCTATGGTGGGAATGAATTTGTTGCATTGTGATAAGCTAAAGATAGTGAAAAATTGGGACTTTGACTACCTTGAAAGCCCTAGCAATATTTTTTTAACCAGCAGGAGAGATAATCTGTCACTATCCTCATTGAAAGCTGAAGAAGACATCATGTTAAAATTTTATAATGGTTTTATAGCAGGAAGACGCTTTTTAAGTAAATGCATCACTTTGTAATGCTACTTTCAACGGGCTTTGTTCTCAGAATCCTTCTTCTAGTGGGATGATTAGGTAAAATATACAGCAAGTATTGGTCAAAATACATTCCCACCATTCACTGCGCCCCGTCCCCCTTTCACTTTACGTGTCCATTCTTCTCACCCATCTTTATTTCTGCATTTAGTTAGTCTTTTTTCTTTTTACTTCGCAGAAGTTGACTTAATTCCCCACTTTTTTCTGAAGAAAAATGCAAATTTGTTCCATAGTTCGTTAGTTTAACGTCCGTATAATCTGGCTCCAGGGACACTAGTCCCTTCCGCCCCCATTTAGTTATGTCCCTGATGAATAACATCAAGGAAAAAAAAATTACAAGCACCCATCAACAATGCGAATGTCCGATTTGTCTTGTAAGATGCTCCAATCTTTCGACTCAATGAATGACGTCACGCGCTCCCCCATCTCACAGTGTTAGGCCCGGGGAGGAAGAGAGTAGAGGAGCGAATCGCGACGGCCCCGGGTCATCTGGCAAATTTTACTCTTTGAGCATCATATATATGCTCCTTTCAAGCAGAAACTTTGAATTCGGCCTCAAAAACAATGGGTAAAATCATACGCAACCATTCTTCGTTAACATTTTTTCATAACAAACACTCAAAATTGAGAACGAAACATTCATACCGTTTTTATTTTGACGTTATACAGGGTGTCCACTCTAATCGTGGACCAATAGCTAATTTCTAAACCGTTAGAGATAAGCATATAGTTTATTTAGGAAAAAATCTCAAAATTGTGAAAGGAATTTTGGGTCGATTCAATGTTTTTCAAAAAATCAAATTTTGAAAGAGTTACGAAATTTAAATTTTTATACAGCCCCCCAGTCCTATCAATCATATTTAGTAAAACATTCTTGACACTGTAACGTTTAAAACTAAAAAAAAATCACTCTTCTACCACAAAAATTGACCGAGTTATGACGTTTTGAAAAATCAAGATTTTGCATTGTTTCATGACGTCATCCAGAGATGGCTTAAGGGACCGTATGCGAAATCCTTCAAAATCTTGATTTTTCAAAACGTCATAACTCGGTCAATTTTTGTGGTAGAAGAGTGATTTTTTTTTAGTTTTAAACGTTGCAGTGTCAAGAATGTTTTACTAAATATGATTGATAGGACTGGGGGGCTGTATAAAAATTTAAATTTCGTAACTCTTTCAAAATTTGATTTTTTGAAAAACATTGAATAGACCCGAAATTCCTTTCATAATTTGGAGATTTTTTTCCTAAATAAATTATATGCTTATCTCTAACGGTTTAGAAATTAGCTATTGGTCCACGATTGGAGTGGACACCCTGTATATTTATATTTGTAATTGAGTTATGATTATGTATAGTTTTACCTTTAATGTAATTGCCGTATAAATGTTTCGTTTTTGACTTTAAGTGTTTTTTTTTTTTTTTTTTACTTTTTAGAGCAATTTTCAGTCGCGCTTTTGATGTCGGTTCTTTTTTGCTTTCTAAAAATATTTTTAATGGTTTATACGGGAAAGTTAGATTTCGCATTTTAATGAATACCTTTCGAGCTTAAAACTATTTTGCTAATGCTCATTGCGAAATTAGAGTATTTCGAGCCTTTCTGTGCAACATTTTGCGGCATGTATGCAATGTATGGATACTTCGATGACCCTACTCAGAGGCGGCATTTCAACATTTCATTTGAGGGGCAAGATTTTTAAAGATGAAGTGCCTCAGTATGGAATAAAATACATATTGGTAGGCGGAAATAGGTCTTAAAGTGGAATTAATATTAAGAAAAATTCGTTATTAAAATAATTTAAATTTTTATGTAAAAATGAACATAAAAAAATTAATTATTTTTTTATAAATCTACAATGCTCGAAATAAAGAACAAAAGAAAATTTTGTTTTTCATCAATGTCCAGTGTCTTGTGCTATTTCCTAGACAGCAAAGATGATAATCTTTTCTTGTTCTGTTATGTTTATATTAGAGCTAGAAAACACATATTTACGATTTCTTTCTCTTTAAAATAATCTAGAGGAAAAAGTTTCGAGTTCCATCAACTTTTGTTGAAAACTGACAAGTTTTTTTAATTTTATTTCGAACGTGATCATTGATTTGTAATGTACAATCATTCTGCGGAATATTTTTGGGAGTGCAACTGCCCCCTCTTGCCCCCCTTATTTGCTGCCCCTGACCCTACTATAAATAAAGACAATTCAACCGAAAGCAATAATGAGCTGTATGGGCTTAGCGCTCTTTTCGGAACTGCACAACTCATCTTCCGGGCGTCAAATATCCGAAAACTCCTCAAAAAGCGGCCGAATAGAATTAAAAGAGAGCCACACTCTCCATCAGTGATAGTGACGTCAGAAAGGGGTCATCTGGCAAAAGTGAGAAGCGTTTTCTTCTGTGGTCTCTCTCACCTGAGAAAAGGGAGGGCGTGGGCTGGGGGGGGGGGCTCCTTTCTCGTGGGCGGACTCGGGACCCTCAAAACAGTTGGTGCGGCCGGGCGCCGCCACACTCGCATCAGGCAGCAGCGCGGAAAATGAACGCGGAGATCGGGACGCTTCTCACGGTGAGTTCTCCGTTTTTTCCTCTCTTTCTTTCATCAGGATGCGGCGGGATTGTCTTTTCACGCGCTTTTCACGGCCTCTCTTTTTAGGAGCCGCGCGGAATTATTCAATTTTTGTTCTTTGACCATGCTAAGTTGTGCTTATTTTTCATGAGTGCAATTCTGCTTTTTGAGGATTTTGTCTCACTTCATTATTTTTTTCAAAATGACTTAATATTATAAATGAAAACATGAATAATTTCCTACAGTCGAACCTGTTTGTCTCGAAAACCTCTCTATGTCGAAAATTTTCAATTTCCCTACTTTTACAGCATAAATTTAATGTTTTTGCTCATGTTTATCTCGAATGATTATTCCCGAAAACCTCTCTATCTCGAATTTTGACGATTCTCATTTTTGAATTTCATCACCAGCCACCTTTACCAATGGTATAACTTGAAGACAAAAATCATCTTCTGCACAATCATTCAAAGACTATGTTCGTACTTAAAAGGTATGCATTAACTTGCTACCGAAAAAGTCATCACAATTAGTAAAACGTGGACTCACAACACGTCGTACAGTAAAATATTCAACACTATCAATGCAAAACAATCTATTAAGTATTTGACTTCGTTTCACTTGCTTATTTTTGTGAATTTTATCACAACCTCTGTATCTCGAAGCCTCCGTATCTCGAATTTTTCTTCTGTCCCGTGAAATTCGAGATAGACAGGTTTGATTGTACAGTCGACGCTCGTTATAACGACCACACGTTATAAAGACCATCCTAATATAACGAACGGTGAGAAAACCCCCAACTGTATCCCAATCTACTCTATGTTCTACCTCTTATAGCGACCACTCGTTATAAAGACCGTTTTCTGTAGGACGGAGACGGTCGTTATATAGAGCGTCGACTGTATTATGTTTGTCATTAATAAATATTCATTGTTGTTAATATTTTGAATTTCGCCATGACTTTTAGAAATTAGTTAATTAATTAATTATTATTTCTTAACTTTGAACCAAATTTTTCAGGCAAAAACTTTTGCTTTGTAAACTTTATTAGTTTGTTTTATTTATTCATTTTTATTTTCTTTTTATTAATTCCAACCCAAAATAAAAAAATACATCTTGTTATCTTATTTTTAACTACGTTATTTATTCGTTTGTGGGTAATGTTGCTTTTTGCGGACCCACAAATTTATCTTTTATCTGACATGTTTAGGAGGGGACCGTTATAAATAAAAAAAAAAAAAATAAGAAATAATACAAAAAAAAAAAAATAAATAAAAGAAAAAAAAGAAAAATAAAAAAAAAAAAATAAAAACAAAAAAAAAAAAAAAGAAAAAAAAAAAAAAAAAAAAAAAAAAAAAAAAAAAAAAAAAAAAAAAAAAAAAAAAAAAAAAAAAAAAAAAAAAAAAAAAAAAAAAAAAAAATAAAAAAAAAAAAAAAAAAAAAAAAAAAAAAAAAAAAAAAAAAAAAAAAAAAAAAAAAAAAAAAAAAAAAAAAAAAAAAAAAAAAAAAAATAAAAAAAAAAAAAAAAAATAAAAAAAAAAAAAAAAAAAAAAAAAAAAAAAAAAAAATAAAAAAAATAAAAAAAAAAAAAAAAAAAAAAAAAAAAAAATAAAAAAAAAAAAAAAAAAAAAAAAAAAAAAAAAAAAAAAAAAAAAAAAAAAAAAAAAAAAAAAAAAAAAAAAATAAAAAAAAAAAAAAAAAAATAAAAAAAAAAAAAAAAAAAAAAAAAAAAAAAAAAAAAAAAAAAAAAAAAAACAAAAAAAAAAAAAAAAAAAAAAAAAAAAAAAAAAAAAAAAAAAAAAAAATAAAAAAAAAAAAAAAAAAAAAAAAAAAAAAAAAAAAAAAAAAAAAAAAAAAAAAATAAAAAAAAAAAAAAAAAAAAAAAAAAAATAAAAAAAAAAAAAAAAAAAAAAAAAAAAAAAAAAAAAAAAAAAAAAAAAATAAAAAAAAAAAAAAAAAAAAAAAAAAAAAAAAAAAAAAATAAAAAAAAAAAAAAAAAAAAAAAAAAAAAAAAAAAAAAATAAAAAAAAAAAAAAAAAAAAAAAAAAAAAAAAAATAAAAAAAAAAAAAAAAAAAAAAAAAAAAAAAAAAAAAAAAAAAAATAAAAAAAAAAAAAAAAAAAAAAAAAAAAAAAAAAAAAAAAAAAAAAAAATAAAAAAAAAAAAAAAAAAAAAAAAAAAAAAAAAAAAAAAAAAAAAAAAAAAAAATAAAAAAAAAAAAAAAAAAAAAAAAAAAAAAAAAAAAAAAAAAAAAAAAAAAAAAAAAAAAAAAAAAAAAAATAAAAAAAAAAAAAAAAAAAAAAAAAAAAAAAAAAAAAAAAAAAAAAAAAATAAAAAAAAAAAAAAAAAAAAAAAAAAAAAAAAAAAAAAAAAAAAAAAAAAAAAAAAAAAAAAAAAAAAAAAAAAAAAAAAAAAAAAAAAAAAAAAAAAAAAAAAAAAAAAAATAAAAAAAAAAAAAAAAAAAAAAAAAAAAAAAAAAAAAAAAAAAAAAAAAAAA
>JAXGGA010001318.1:0-27500 GCA_038373865.1 Uloborus plumipes | reverse complement strand
CTTCTTATTTTCATTACTGTTCATTTGAGTATATTTGATTGTAATGGAGTTCATAACACAATGTTTCAATGAAAAAACAAACTTGTTCTTTGGTTCAAGTGTTCTGTAAAGGGGTGGCCCACTACTGGGTATAGAATTCCTTTGCGTTTCCAATAGTCGGCCATGTCAAACACACAGATCGACATTCATTCATCTGTTTACTTTCTTCGAAATATAGCAATGGCTTTCAAATTCGACATCTCTGCATTAATAAATGTAAGCTTCAATTTGCAGACGATTGATGAAAGATGCAACAATAAAAGATTTTAATGATTTTACTTTATACTTTGTTTCTTTATTATTGCTCCGTCGATTTTTAATGCTTCAAAAAAGCTCAAATTTTCATTCTGATAGTGTTGGCGCAGTAGGTCAATTCCACGGTAACTTACGTTACATTTCGACCAACTCTTATGCAGTTAGCTCCTTAGTACAGACAAATATTGTTATAAAAACCTTGTACAAAAGCATTCAGTGAAAATGACAGTCAAAAGTAAAATTAAAATGCAAAAATATTCGATGCACTTAAATTTTACAAAATTTAGCAGTCAAAAATAAGGCAGTAACTTACGTTATACAAAAAGGGAATGGCATAATATGAAAATTGGTTCTAAGGCAAATTTCTGCTCTATTACAGCTGTTTTCTTGTTTGAAGTATAATTTATCAGTTTCTTATTATATTTAGGAATTAATTTTTGTAAATTTAAAATTTTATTTTAAAAATTGAATTTTATGGGAATTTTTAACTGGGTAACTTACGTTACAGTAACTTACGTTACAAAATTCACTTACAAGCATATCTTTATTACAAAAATTAATGAATGAAAATTACAGCTTAGTTTAGATCAAAATACTGAAAATTAACAATTATGAGTTAAATTTACAGAAATTTAATGCCAAACTCAATGATCAATCAAAAATATTACAAAACATAAGACTTTTAAATGCATACTGGCCGCTGGTATTAACAAGTTCAGGTAATTCTATTTTCGAATCATGTTTTCTCTTATAATAAATTTCCTCTGTTGTTTCTGGCCATTTCTAATTGGTACCAACAGCAGCCATTATTTTTACTTTAAACTCGTTTTCTTCAATAATCGTCACAACTCAAGGATACAATGTATTTTCGTACTTCACCACACACCAGTCACCAGCTTTTATCTCTGTTTTTTCTTCTTGTTCCTTAAAATACTAACTAAACGAAACCCTACATTTTGTTCATTTCTGGTTTTTAAATGGTCATTGTCAATGTGCGGATCTTCAGAAAATATTTTTGATACATTTTGCTTTTTCTAACATATTTCAATACTACCAACAGTGACTTTTATTTAATAATCTGTAATATCCACATGACTTTTCTCATACCCCTTCTACAGCGCATCTTTTCTGCAGAATTCAGTGGCATTTTAATGCAGAACCAAATATATTTCAATTGAAAGAGATAAACTATTTTTATATTTGTTTTTTCCAAAACATATTTGATAACTTTAAATCATAACAGAAGTCATTTTTGAATCATTCATAGTACATTACCTCCTAAATATTTGTTTAAAGAGAATTAATATCTTAACAGCCAAAAAGAAGCATGTAATTTATAATAAAGGTGTATTGTAATCTTATTAACAAACAGACATTTTAAGAAATATGAGTAATCTAAATTAAGTAAATACAGTACAATTAAAAGAATTATTGAATAAATTACTTCTATTGACCACATAGGTTTTATTTACAATTTACTTTATTTCGAAACACAAGTATTGAAGTTCTACTAAGGTAACTTACGTTATCTGCATATGTGGGTAACTTACGTTACACGTTTTGAGTGTAGCACAAAAAATTAAATAAACAATATTCAAAAGAAAAGTACTGTTATTTGCTTAGTACACATCTATAAGATAGAAAATATAACATAGTTAACATTGTATTGCCCTTTCTTTATTTGCTGTAAAAACTTTAACATGTTTTTGGTAACTTACGTTACTTAGAAAAGAGCCATTTTGAAATTGACATAAATCACTTAATTAAATTGAAAACACTTGTTTCATCAATTCACAATATTAATTTAAAGTGTAATAAACAACAATCTTCCTTTGTCACATTTATCTAATGGAAAAAATTGATACTTATCAATGTTGAAAGTTTGACCATTTGCTTCACTGAAAATAAAATACTCTAATACCAACTTCAAAGTATTGCCGAAACTAAAAAGCTACATTCCTAACAAAAAATTGTTATAAATAAGAAACTTCTAACATTTTTGAACCAAAAAATATGCAGAACAGTCACATTACTCGAGTTTAATTTTTTCAACGCTTTTCCACACTTGCATGGAATTGCCCTGTAGAGCGATAAATTGCGAATCTATTAGCCGAGACATTTTATTTTGATGCATCAAAATGAAATGTACTGTAATGAAGCGATGGTGTTCAACGAAGAGGCGATTGACAACGTAACATATTTATTAACGAATTATCTTCATAACAACAAAATGGGGATATACCCGCTCAGTTCTAATGAACATTAAAATTACGAAAATAAAACAAAACTACAATATTGCGACGCCCAATTTAGCGAATTGAGGACTTAATTTAAAAAAGTTCTATGGCAACCCTTTGAGAGTATTAGCGCGCTTGGCGAATAAATTCTACATTTATCACTCTGCGGCGCCATTAAATATACACTGGCGGAAAAAAAAATCCCAACACCAAGAAAGACTTGTGTTAGATAAACGAAATTTGGTATGCGTGTTTATACAACTGAAAGATGACATCGATTGAAATTTCGTGTTCCGCGGTTAAGTGTGGCGCAGCTGGCGTCACTCAGAACATGCAAATAAGTCTTGTTTTAAAAGCTTGTTGTGAAGCTCGTGTGTATTATTTTTCTGTGAAATTTGACGAATTGCGTTCATGTAAGCCAGGAATACCTTTAAGAAGACGAAGAAGCCATTATCAACAGCTCACCGAGTTTGAACGACGTCGTACAATTTGGCTACGAGAAGGTGGATTTTCATTTCGCGATATTGCGGAAAGACTTGGGTGGGAATGTTTCCACCATGCATGATTATTGGAAGCTATGGGCAAGGGATGGTACTACCTTAAGAAGATCGAGTTCCGAGCTGCCACGTGGCACGAATGATAAGGAAGGTCGCCGAATCTTGCGTACCGCTGTGGCGCATTGTACTGCATCTGCGGCTGACATTCGAGCTGCAGTTGGTACCGTCGTGACCCAAGGAACGGTAAGAAACTGTTTACTTCAAGGACAGCTCCGAGTCGGACAGCCTGTATCCGGTATTCCATTGACTGCAAACCATTGCCTTTTCCGACGGCAGTGGTGCCACGACAGAGCTCACTGGAGGTCGGAGTGGAGATCTGTTGTAATTTTTAATGAAAACAGATTCTGCATTAGTGCCAGTGGTGGCTGTATATTGGTCAGAAGGAGGCCAGGGGACCGCCTGCATCCAAGCGGTTTACGGCCTAGACACACGGGACTCACACCTGGAGTTATGGTCTCTGGAGCAATTTCCTACGACAGCAGGGGCATTCTTGTGGTTATCCCAAACTCACTGACTGAAAATTTGTCGTCAGTCTGTTAATTTAACCAGTAGTACAGCCCTTCATGAGTAGCATTCAAGGGGGCGTTTTCCAACCGGATAACGCTCGCCCTCACATCGCTGCTGCAACGCAATGTGCTCTACAGAGTGCTGACATGTTACCATGACCTGCAACATCACCAGGTCTGTCTCCAATTGATAACGTATGGGATATCATGGGATGGCACCTCGAGTATCATCCACAGTCAGCAATGACGGTCCTAGTAACCTAGTATTGACACAGCAAGTGCAACAAGTATGGAACTCCATATCACAAAGTGACGTTCGGCACCTGTATGACATAATGCATGCACGCTTGCAGGCTTGCCTTCAAAATTCTGGAGGTTACACCCTCTATTAAATTAACATAATTTCACATTTGCACAGCATTTTCTTGAGTTTAAATTAGCCAGTGATCTTGTACATTTAATCAATTAAACATGTTAACTAGACAATTGCATTACCCAAATTTCATTACTCTACGGCAATTTTTTTCTTGGTTTTGGGATTTTTTTTCCGCCAGTGTATATTTCGCGTTAAAATTTGTTTAAATCCATTTACTCATATCCCATAAGATTGGCGACAGCGAAGTGACCGACTACTGGGTTCAACATGGCCGAGCACTGGATTTCCGTGGCCGATTACTGAAGCATTTACTAGCATTAACAACAGCTTGGATTTTGATACATATATACTTTTAATTTATGAAACAAATTATTGAATCACTATCAGAAGTGTATGTTCTAAAGTTTTACCTTCTTTTTGTTGCTGTATTGATAACTGGAAGTTCTAGGTTAACCAAGATTAACAAAAGATCTCTTAAATGGCCGACTACTGAAGCACTTACCCTAATCAAATCCACGTAAAATAAACCAGCATAAAACGATGGTCTACTGCATTTATTTTAAGTAACGTATTTATTTTTTCCTTTTTCATATTAATTTTGTATTTTTTCGTTCATTACATTTTATTTTCTGAGCTCAGGTGGGTAATTTAAAATTATAAAATGGGTAACTCAGGGATTTAGGGATCAACAGGTGCCAAAGCTTGATGTAGTGCAAATTTTAAGCCTCATAGGATTTACAGTAAACTCCCGATTATCCATGGGTCTTTCAAGGTTTTTTTTTTTTTTCTTTTTTTTACGGTAATAATTCAGTGAATGCAGAAAAATGCAAGTTTGTTATTAGTGGTTTGTAGCTGTTAAAGATATTTTGTACATAATATTACCATTTTGAGTTATAATTTAAAAATGCCTTATGTTATTGACTTTTTTTTAGCAATTGCATACACTGGTATCATTTTTACCGATTTTTTTGGATAATCTGCTATATTCGCTTATCCACAGTTACCGTGCCACCGTATTCCCTGGATAATCGGGAGTTAACCACAGTTTGTTTTCCATATGAAGAAAATAAAATAAAATTTGAGGAGTCATAAAACTGCTGCATAATGTCTTTTTTGAATTATTCAATGAGTTTGAAGAAAGTATCTTTGTTTGATGTACCATCAACCCTCAGAATAACTGAAGGGAATCAAGTGAAGGTTTATTTTAATGTAATAATATAGAAAAAATTTATATATTTTTCTTTGTATGAATTAGTAAAGTTGTACCCTTTATAAAATTTAAAAATTTCTCATCAGTCCCTCATATTCTGTTATTTTGAGTCTTTTTTTTTTTTTTGCTTGATCTCTTTATTGTTGCTACCTGAACTAAAACAGGGCTGCTACTCAGGGAAAACATGAAATTGTTTGAGAAAATTAAAGCGACCTTAACCCTTAACTTCCCACTGTTGCATTTCTGCAACATATGATTTATTTTAATTTAAAAGACTCATTTTTTTAAAATTACATACAAATCAGTTATCTGATAAAAAACGAAATACATGCAACGAAATACATGCTAATTTTGTCACTAGTTGACAGCACATTTTTATCAGTAATCACAATAATTATAAAAATATCTGATGCCTCAGAACTGTGTCTTTACTATAAAAAGAATACGTTATATTTTATGCTTCCTCTTGTTTATTGAAGATATAAATTACCAGGTAAGAAATTTGAACATTTTACGTTCATTTAAAATTAATTTTTAATTCTCTATTGGAAAACGTTTTTAAGAAATTTGATGTTACTTATACCTTGCCGCAAACAAAAAAATGACTGAAATTCAATTTAAAACTGCTTTTTTTTTTTAAATATTTTTCATCTTTATTATTACTTGAGAACTAACTGATATAATGTTTTCATAGAAATTTAAAAAAATACGATGTTAAGGGTTAAATAGTGAAGATAAATCAAGAAATCATTGAATTTTCTGGAAAAATTGCTGAGTTCCTTGTAAATAATTTCGTTTAAAGGGTGAAACTGCTACTATTTATGCAAACATAAATTACTTGCTCAAAAAAAGCAACTTTCCCTGCATTTGCGGCATACCAGAGAGCAATTCTGCTTATTTATTATCTTTGTGTCATGCAGTGGCGGATGGGCCCGGCGGGCAGCCGGGCATTTGCCCGGTGGGCAGCCTCGATTTGGGCCGCTTTCAATTTTACAATTGTGAATAGTAAAAAAACTAATGCATGATTTTCTCTCTTTCCTTTCTGCCTTTTTTCTTTTTGATTATTTAAATGTATGAGGCAATTTCATAACAATAATTGCAATTTTTTTAGCGACTGAGTAAAAATTGATGCAAGAAAATTAATGGTTACCAACATTCGTTCCGGAAGCCAAGTTGCCTCTTGTGAGTTTGGACTTTGAGCCCCGTTCCCCCATAAAACTTATTAAATTTATACTACGCTAACCCCGGGCTGGGCTCCTAGTTTCTGACTAAGCTGACTGGCTGACATGGATGGCTACTTGTTGGGCCTGGTTAAAAAGTTTTAAGAGCAAAACCAAACTCATACTACGAGTAATGATGTCTTTTTCTGTGAATCAGTAAATTCATAGGCCACTTTTGAAATCTTTATTGCATAGCTGCCTTCAATTCTTCGTACTGGCCAACGAATACGTCAAGACTAGGCCGTCACCAGGGGAAGAACAAGACCCCCCCCCCCCAGTGTTTCAGAAATGAGGCCGCCAATTTGAATTTACCTATTGACAAAGAAAACTTCTCAGTGTTAAAAATTGAAATAGAAATTATAAATCCAGATAGAATAAAAATGGGGAAAAGTATTTTTTCTGCAAAATTAAGGAAATGCAATCTTTGAACACTATTTAAGAACACTCACGGTTCGTTATAATAATGCACCTAACTGAGTGCCGTCGAAATGTATGTTTCAATTTTCTTTTCGTTTCTTTTTTTTTTTTTTAAAGAAAACATCATTATGGAAATCATAGCTAGGAGGAGAAAAATACATGAACCGCCGAAACATATTTTAAGTGAAAAAAACAGTATAAAATGCAGAGTAAGATTTAAAATATTGCAATGAATAGTCACACCAGTATAGTTCTAAATGTTTGAGTGTAAAAAACCTAAACTTTATCAAGGGATTCAGGAGGCAATAATTTTAATGTTTAAAATGAAATAGGGGAGAAAGAAAGACTTACGGTGTCACGGAGAAGTAAATGTTTAAGGATTTTTTTATTGAGTTCCCAATGCTTAAATTTTAATCAAATATTAATATCAGGCTGAAAAATTGAAAATTTCGCAATGGGAAAAACAAAAATCTGGAATGATTTTCGAAAAGAAAAACTGAGGCAGGATTTTCCACAACATTTTTAAAAATCAATAATTTAATCAATTAATAGATAGGGACTTAGCAAAGAATAAGGAAAGGAAGGCAGTTTGGAACTTTATACCTCGATTTTACATAACCAAGGTAGTCTGGAAGCGTTTCTTAAAATACTGATATACAAAAACAATACAAATGTAACTACCAGCAACAGGCTCTGGGCCCAACAGGGCTGGTCCTAGTCAAATTATAGACCCCAATGAAGATCAATGGCCCTCTTAAAACTATCTACTCCCTTGCTCCTTACTGCCTCTTCCGGTAAACTGTTTCAAGTTCCCACTATTCTGCTAAAATAGTAATTTTTCCGAATTTCCAAGTTAGCCTGAGATTTAAGCAGCTTATAACAATGACCCCTTGTCCTGCTTTCCGTGCAGAAATTTAACCCCATAACATCTTTAATTTTGATAAATTTAAACAACTGAATCATGTCCCCTCTGATTCTCCTTTGCTCAAGACTATACATGTTAAGCATTCTAAGTCTGGAATCATAGTCTAAATTAGAAAATCCTTTCACTAACCTTGTAGCCCTCCTTTGTACCCTTTCCAATAAATTAATATCTTTCTTAAGATCAGGAGACCAAAACTGAACAGCATACTCTAAATTAGGTTTAACCAAACTTCTACTAATATACTGATATTAAAAGATTTCCAGAGAAGAGTTCCCAAACCGGAACCCCATTTCTTCACCTATTACTTAGCGTCATGAAAGATGACCTACAATAGGGTAGTTTCAACCTGTTAAATATTCCTACTTTGATTACTAGATATTGTTAAAAGACTTACAAAACACAAAAATTCACCATTTGCCGAATTTGAAAACACAATGATTGATTTTTAATGAATTTGGAGCTCTAGTAAAAAATCTATCAGCCATCTGACGTCCTGTTGCTTAAACTTTAAAAGAAAACTACTAGTAGTATACAATTTTTTTCCCCTATGATATTCATGTATGTTGCTCTATCAGGTAAAAATAAAAAATAGAAAACTTCCCTATTGCGTATTTAGGAATTCAATTTTAAAAAGTTTCCATTGCACCCAAAGATATCTCAAAAACATCTCCCCCTCACATCATTGGAAGTCGACAAAAAAACTTTTTTTTTCTTTTTTTGAGCAGGGGTGTGGGGATAAGAGGTTGAAAAGAAAAAAAGAATAAAAAAAAAAAAAAAAAAAAAATAAAAAAAACACACTAATACCTAACACAAAATGAAAAATAAGTTTGGTTTATGTTTCATGAAGTTACATACGGGTTGTAAAGTAAAAGAAAAAATCCGGAAACAAAAAGAAAACTTGTGAAAGATAAAAAAACAGTAGTAACGTAAAAATAAGAAATAAAACAATTTTGGAGTTGATTACAGTGTGTGGTTTTGAATAACAAAAAAACGGTTAAAAAAATATTCGGAGTAGTTTGGAAAAATAAAAAACAAAAAAAACATATATAAAAAAAAAAAAAATGGGGGAGAAGAAGGATTTTTGGGGAAAATTAAAAGCGGTAAAAAAAAAAAGAAAAAATGAAAAAACAGAGAAGCGTTGCTGATCGCAAAACGATAAAATAAAAACTAAAAAAGAAATTAAATGGAAAAAAAAGATAAGAGCCAATAAAATGGAACAAAAAATTAAAATAGAAAAAAATTAATATTGAGGTTGAAAATAATAAATTACCCACGCTGAATGCCCCCCCCCCCCTACCCCTCGCACCACCTTCCTCCTCTCGCCACAAATCGCAACGCCCGCCCCATCCCCCGCCCCCACCCCAACCCCCTCCTACCCAACGCCCCCCCAGCTCCCCCCACACCCCCTCGCCCCCCCACCCCCCATTTCTCGAAAGTATATTTATAGAATTCTAAGAAGTACATTTTCACCCCCGCCACGTCACCCCCGCACCATATTGGGCTGCCCCGCTCACGTCCCCACCTTTACCCCACAACTCCTTAAAAAAATTTGCCCGCGCCCCTGCTTCATACCCTCCCCGACCCCCCTCCCCGCCCCCCCTGCCCTCCCCCCCCATCTTCCCCCACAGCGACCCCAACCCACACCCCCCCCCTAACCCTCCCCCCCACAAATGAATAACATAAAACCCCAATAAACAAAAATAAAAAAAAGATAAAAAAAAAAAGAATAAACAAAATAAAACGCCCCCGCACCCGATTACTACCCCAATTGTCTAATCCTCCCCCCCCCACCCGTGTTAACCAACCCCACCCCCCTCCCCCACATCTAAAAAGTAAGTCATCCCTCCCCTCTATATCAGCCCCTATCCGAACCCCCCCCCCACTTGACCCACCCCCCTCCCAACCCCAACCCTCATCCTCAGCCCCCCCTATCACCCACCTCCCCCTCCCGCCTCCCCCCCTCCACCATCCCCATTTTGTGCTCTTTTAATTAGAGTAAAAACATTCTCACTCCCCCCCCTCACCCCCCACCACCCTCCTCTAATCGCCTCGACCACTCACCTTTTGGTTACCCAAGGTTCCCCCCCACTATAATATTACCCCGCGCCTCCCCCCCCTGCCGGGTGCCCCCCCCCAACATACCACCGGGCCCCGCCCACCAAACACGTACCCTCCACCCCCTCCCCCCACCCGGCCCACCCCCGCCCCACACCTCCCGCTATCTCAAATCCATCCCCCTCCACCCCCCTCCCACCCCCCCTCTGTTGGTCCCCCCCCACCCGCCCCTACCCCCCCCCCCATCGCTCCCCCCCCAACATCACATGCGAACAGAATATTATCTGAAGTGGATATGCGCCCCCTCCCCTCCAACCCTCCCCATTGAGTAATAAGATTTTAATAATAAGCTATTAGCTCGCCACCTCCCACCCGCCCCCCAGCCCCTACCCCCCACCCCCCCCCACGCACCCACCCACAACCACCCCCACCCTATCTATTCGCATGATTATATAACCTCCCCCGACTTCCCCTTTCCGCCCCCCCCCCTCCCCCCCCCCCCCCCCCCCCCCCGCACCCCCATCCCCACCTCCCCCGCTGCGCCAATCCCAAACTCTCCCCCCCACACCCCCGCTATTTATATTTTGTGTGGTAATGTAGATAGTTACCCCCCACACCCGCCCTCATCCCCTCCCCCCCCCCCCCCCCCCCTCAATCCCCTACTAATGCAATCCACCCCCCGCCCCCCACTCCGCCCCCCACCCCCTCATCTGCGCCGCACGCCACCCACCACACATCCAGCCCAATGCCCCAACTCGCCGCACCCCCAACCCCCCGGGCCCCCCGAACCCGCCCACCTCACGCCTTCCCACCAATCTCCCCTCCCACTCCCACTCTAACCTCCTGCACCACGCCCCCGCCCCAGACCCCAGCACCACACACCGCCCTGCTCCCACCGCGAGAAGAGGTTTTGCTAATTCCCCCACCCCCCCCCCCCTGCCCCACCACCCTCACGAGCCTTTGTGCCTTCCACCTGCCCACCCCTACCTATTATGTAGAGTAGGATTGAGCATAAAATTAGATTTATCTCCGCTCCCAACCCCTCGCAAATCCAACGCTCTTTTTATGGAGTATAGGTTACGTCCCCGTCCCGGCGCGATATCCTATGAAAGTATTGGATATCCCCCACCCCGCCCAATCCCACCCACCACCCCCACCCCCCCCCCCCCCCCCCCCCCCCCCGCTCCCCCCCCCCCCCCCCCCCCCCCCCCCCACCCCACCCCCCCCCCCCCCGCCCCCCTCCCCACCCCCCGCACCCACCCCCCCCCCCTCCCCCCCCGCCCACCCTCCCCCCCCCCACCCCCCACCCCCCCCCCCCCCCCCCCCCCCCCCCCCCCCCCCCCCCCCCCCCCACCCCCCCACCCCCCCCCCCCCCCCCCCCCCGCCGCCCCCCTCCCCCCGCCCCCCCCCCTACACCCCGCACCCCCCCTCCCCTCCTCCCTCCCCCGCGCCCCGCCCGCCCCCCCCCCCCCCCACTTTTTCTATGTTTGATTATTAATATCCCTCCCCTCAGCCACCTCCCCCTCCCCCCCCAAACCATCTGTCCCCCACTTTCCCAAACCCCTCCCCGCCCCACTCCTCCTCCACACCCCACCCATCCCCTCCTCCCCCGATTCCCCCCGCCCCCCCCTCTCCCCACCCTCCCGCCGCCCCAACCTACAAGCAAGTATTTCACGCCCCCCTTCACCTGGTGGATTGCCTCCGTAAGTAGTTGATTTATAAGTTAAGGTATAATATATGTGGGATGACGGTGCGCCACCTGCTGGAACAGCTACCAGCCTCCCCCCCCCCCCCCCCCCCCCCCTTCACTCCATGATAAAATGATTAAATGCGTGATATCATTTCTTCTTCCGCATCTACCCCCCCAGCCGCCCTCGCCGCTAACCACCCCGACCCTACCCCCCACCCCCCCCCTACAACCCCTTTACGGAATGCTCATTACGCCCTCCCCCCCCGAAAAAAATAAAACAAAAAAAAAAAAAAACAAAAAAAAAAAAATCAGAAACAAAAAATAAAGGCAATGTGTTTTGAACAAAAAAAACAAAAAAGTTGAATGAACCACTGTAAAACAAATAAATTAAAAAATAAAAAAACCCTACCATACACCCCCCCCGCCACTCCCCGCCCCCCCGCCCCCACAACCAGCTCCGCTCCCCCCAACCCCCCCCAGACCCCTATGTTTGTATGTAGAGTATGTATTCCGCCCCTCCTACGAAACCCCCAGTCCAACCTAGCCCACTGCCATCCCTCACTTCCACCCTACCCCACCACCAGAGACCCGCCAGACCCTCACCCCACACCCCCATAGCGCCCCCCGTGATCACCCCTCCCACCACCCCCGAGTTTAAACCCATCACAATTCGAATATGTTCTGTACATAGTGAGATATGTAAAGACTTCTAGAATGAAAAGTGTATGTGGTTTCCTGATTGCCATTTTGAAATCCCCTCTTCATCCGAAATTTTTGATTAACCGAAAGGTATTCAGTTTCAATCGCTTCGGTTAATTGAGGTTTAATTATACTTAAAAATTTTTTTAGTTAATTTATACAATTCCTTTACCTAATTAGTAATTCGTCGTAGCTAAAATAGTTTTTCTTATGTATAGTAGTTTGCCATATTGGTTGACGATTGGAAAGCGATATTAATATTTGTGCGATGATCCCCATGCTGACGAGTTAATTCAAAATGATTATTTTATTCTCATTTATTTTGCATAAAAGACGGTATTTTGGTCATGTGAGAACATTGGGCTTACTTCAATAACCGTAGAAATGAAATGAGTAACAGAGTACAATTAGCTGTATAGTAGGCTTGTAATCTATTTATTACACTTAGTATGTTGTTTTTTAACACAAATACAGAATTAGTCAGCAAGCCATGTCAGTGCTTAAAATTTTACTAGTGTCAAGGGAAATTAAGAAGGTAACATTGAAAATTGTTACTAATCATAGAAGAGCCCGATTATTCTGACATTGGACATGGGGCACATTTCTATTTCAGGGCCCCCACCCCCTTTCTCATATCAGTTACGTGTTACGAGTAAAAAAAAATACTTACAGTACCAGAATGAAATAAAAGTTTTGTGCAAAGATCTAACTTAAAAAAAAGCTATCAAATTATTAAGAGACAAATATACGTCGACATACACAGTAGGATTTTAGTATTAATAGTAAAATATAGTATATATCTAGGCATATATAGTATATAGGCATTTAGTATTTAGGAGAAAAATGAAATCTCCCCCCCCCCCCCAAACCTAAGAGGAGGGGCTTGTGTCCCGCTTGCCCACGCGGTAATCAAGCTCTGAATCATAGTATTTAGAAGCTTAGCTCAGAGAAAATTTCTGCGTGATGATAAAAATGAAGACAAAACTATGAAAAAAGAGACAAAAACATTGCTTATTAATTTGAAAATTGAAAACTAGGCCTTTTGCACTGGAAAATAGGTAAATAAATTAATTAATGAACAAATAAATGCTACTACTAAAGCATTGTAATTGTGTCTAGTAGGTCTACACACTACTAAGGAAAAAACTAAAATCATTTGCAGGAAATTTAAAATATTAAAAGAGCCCATAAAAAAATATTGATATTATCTGAAAATATTGAACAGTTTTAGTCCAATTCAAAATGCTACAGGATAAAGCGATTTAATCGGTCAATTTAGCGCGATGGAAGTAACTGTAGAATAAACTCATGCAACCTTCAATGCAAATCTTCATCCAAGACGTGAATGACGTCAAGCTTCATTCCATTTCTCAAGTCACGCTTCTTGTTCCTAAACCCCACGGGGCAGATGAGATTTTTCGATGTGACTTATTGCAAGATGAGTTGGAAATATTTCGAATATTTAACTGGATGATCGAAAACTCCTTACTATCTTTTAAATACTTAACGGTTTCTACAAACAAAAAAACGACATTAACATTTTTTTCATAAAATAATATGCTTTAATCAAGGGTTTAAGTAATTTCTTAAGCGCTCTATTCAGAACGCCTTAAATATCTTTGTTTTTAATACCGTAAGAAAATAAGTTATTTTATGCAATATGTACGGCCTTCTATTTGTGTAAAATTGTTTAAAATATATTGCGACTGTGTACTCTCCACGTCTTATGTTTATTTCACTGCCATCACTGCTTCCTTTAAGCCATGGATTTTACTTGTTTAAAAAATATTTTTTTTACTGGATGATCACTTTAAATTTTGGTAGGTGAGGCGGGCTATCAATCGAACAACATTTCAGTTACAATGATCTAGTTAGCGTTAGCCATTCCCTCCATGCCCCAGGACTTTTTTTTTCCTTCAAGCTACCCCTCTGTGGTGGTTTTTGAGCAGGCCGCAATTAAGGCGGTGGGGGCAATTCCCCGTCCCTTGGCTTTGGGAAATTAATGTATATGCATATAAGTGCGCGTGGTTTATGCCAATTTTTGGTGAAATTTACACTGTGCTCACACCCTTTGCCCCCGCCCCCCTCCCCGGAAAAAGTCGAAATGACGAGCCTGTTTTTGAGATTTTCTGTACTTAGTTTTCTTGAAAAGAAATGCATTATTAAATAATAATAATAAAAAAAATTCTCTTTACTCTTTTTTCTTACCACGAGGCCAGACAAAATCTCTCCACGGTCCGATGTAGTTCGCGGTCTGTAGGTTGGGGAGCCCTGTTCTAAGCTGCGTAGTGTACACACTTAAGCAGTATTTTTACTGCATGCGAGAATTGACGTAGTGAGGGCGTGTATTAGCGAAATAAAGCACAGATGAAATAGCTATCACTACATCATATATCAGTATTTAGTCAGCAATCATTTGAAAGAATTAATATATAAAAAGGTTTCAAAGGCATAGGAAACTAGAAAAGATGACTAAACTATCAAATTCAGCAACCATGGCATTTAGTCTATAAATCATAGCCATTCATATTACAAAATAAAAAAGGACGAAATAGAGAGTTGGTGGGAGGGGGAAGCTCTTACTTATTAGCTACTAATGGCCTAGCAGCGCAGAGAGCCGGTTAGCTATACAAAAAATAAAAATAGTAAAAAATAGAAAACCGGGTTGGGATTGACCATCATTGGTTCACTGTGCTCTTTAACGGTTTAGTATCTACCGTGACATTAACTTCGGAGTTTTCGGTTTCGAAAAAAAATAACTTTTTCTTGACAATCGACCACTTGGTTTCAAATTCAATTAGGCATAACGTCATACTTCGATTCTTTCGCTACAATGTTGATGTCAAGTTCAAATTCAGTAGTTTTATTATTGATACTAAATGTGAAGTAATGCTCTGTAGATGATTTCTCAAGCAGTTGAGTGTCATCAAAACAAGTTTGTGTTTCAAATAATTTGGAAAGGGATATTTATTTCACATTACTTTTAGACTCTTAGAGTTTCGAGTTTCAAAGTTACAGTGGACCTTTCTTACGGTCACTATCCTGTGTGCAGCTTGATATAGAGCAGTGGCGCACCCACGAAGGGGCTAGGAGGCTTAAAATCCTCCCAGAGACCCGAAGGAATTCAGAAAAGGGCCGTGATCCTGTTTATCGGACTAAAGAAAAGGTTAAAAATTGCGTTTTTTGACCTTAACTGTTGAAAATTTTACAAAATGGTTGAAAATTTCTACTCTTGAGCCTTTAGTCTGAGAGAGAACATTAGGTGGCACCAAATTTTTCTAGCCGATACTTTAATGGATGGCAATTTGTAAAATAAATAAAAAAAAAATAAAATAAAATAAACTGTTCTGTCATACTTTTGAAATATTGAAGTATACCCAGGTAGCACAAATAACCTTTAAACGTTTTATAAACGTTTTTAATCGGTTATTACAACGTTAATAACCATTTCACAACCTTTAAAAAACGAAGTGTGCTACTTGGGTACAATTTTGTATAATACGTAAGCATTTCCATTAATAGATATTAATACAAGATGTATTTCTGAAAATCAAGTGTAAGTTAATTAATGAAGTAGATTAAAACGCTACGGAAGGAAGCACTTGCAATTAAGGAAATGCTTTCATTTTGAGTAAAAGCAAACCGACATTGGAAATTTAGTGAAGTTAAGTGCTATCGTTCATTAAAAATTCCGTACTCTACCAGTTTTCAAATTTTTTTTTCTTTCTACGTATTATGAATTAAAAATTTACGGAGATGTTTCTTATGATTTATTGATTTACATAAATTAATCACAACATTTTCATTCATTTTAATTCTTAAATCACATAATTCCGGACAGTACTCGGCACGAAAAAAAAAAATCGTTGTGGTTTCACTTCTTTGTGATTTTTTGCAAAGCAACTACGTGTTAGAGGCTTGACTGAAATAAAAATAAAATTTTATAAAAAAAAAAGTAAAACCGACTTCAAAAACGCAGCTGAAAATTGTTCTAAAAAGTAAAAAATAAATTTATTCTCTGAACACCATCGATACTACTTTTAAACATGAGTTTTGAAGTCGGTGCCGAAACAGTTAATAAAATCGTTCGTACCCATTGATTGTACCATTTGATTGATTTTTTCCCTCAAACAACACTTGAAATTGATTATGAAACATTTATGTTGTTTTTATTATGAAACATGTAACCGAAGAATGGGCACGAATGATTTTATTAACTGTTTCGGCACCGACTTCAAAACTCATGTTTAAAAGTAGTATCGAAGGTGTTCAAAGAACAAATTTATTTTTTTCTTTTTAGAGCAATTTTCAGCTGCGTTTTTGAAGTCGGTTTTACTTTTTTTTATAAAATTTTATTTTTATTTCATTCTTTTCAGTGTAAATGTATACCCGGAAGAGTGTTATGTTGCCATCATGACACTTCATCTCACTTTATTAACGCGTCCACAATTTTAAACGATTGCCACTAAAAAAAAATTGTGTTAATTTCTGGGATTTAATTAAAGCATGTTTAAAATACAAGTTTTCTGCCGATTATACGGATAAAACTGGCCAACAGGTCAATCTGCAACATGGCCATTTACTGCCGATTCATTATTAGTGCATCACTAAATTTAACCTTTAAAAGTTTAGGTGATGGGACCTGATAGGAGCTTGGAAATATATTTTTTAAGAAATTGGGGAAATCAGGACTAAATATTTACCATGAAGCCACTCTATCGGCGAGCGACATAGCAAAGAGTGTGCGCATGAAATTCCGTTCATGATGCGCAAAGAGTATGCGCATGAACGGAATTCTGAAGATTTCCCTCAATTTCTTCAGGATTCCGTTCTCAAACCCCGCATAATGGGACCATGGGTGTACCCTTTCAAACAAAAAAAAAAAAAAAAATATCCAAATCGGACTATTCAGTAAAAAGTTATGCGTGGTCATACATTAATATATATATATATATATATATATATATATATATATATATATATATATACCGGTCGACTAGAGAACCTCCTCCGTGTTTTCGTCGGTTAAAAAATTGCCCAAAGCATTCTAGTTCCCAACGAACTATCTCTCCAATGTATAGCAATCAAACTACTAAAAAATGATTTTAATTGTGTACGGTGTAATCATGTTATAGTTATTTATTATTTTAAGGCTTTACTGCTATATATTAAATGGGGGATTTTTGTTGTCAGGAAACAGGTATGCATAATTTTGAGATTTGTTTCTTTTTAAGTGGTGTGCCTGTGTTTCTCATGAAATTTGTAACGCGAAGAAAGTAAGTGCGGTAATTTTACTTTCATCACACCAGGATGATAGGATTTAATTACTTATGAAGAAAGTTAAAAAATCAACCACCCTTTATCAAAAGTTTCTTCAGACTTGAAATTGATGAAAATTAGTTTGTCATGTACCGGAAAGCAAGAGGAAAGGAAAAACAATCAGTCACCATTGAATTGTATTTTAATGACAGTATACGCATCATTTCAGTCAAGATGCAACATGGCACAACAAATTTCAGATCTGATCATTTCATCTTAAACTCTTTAAATGGTGCCAAATTATCATAAATCCTTTCAGAATTATGAAAGAAAATTCTACACATTTTTTTTTATAAGTGACTAGCAGTACCCGCACGGCGAAGCCCGTGCAACAAATGTAAAGGAAATTAACTAAATAAAGTTTAATTCACTCTAACCCTCTAAAGTAAAATTATTATATTTGATTCAAATGTGCTCCCCAACCTTTTGAATTCCACTAAAAGCCATATTAAAGTTTAAATCAATTCACCAAATAAACGTTTCAATGGAACTTTTGAGATAACTGTAGTGGCAAGATTTTCGAAAACTCTCAACGAACACAGCAATTTTGCCCTTGAAGTTTAACATAATCCACCGATTTAACCGTAATTTCAATGTAAAATTGGTCGCCAAATTTAAATTTATTAACATAGGGAACCGATTGTGTCAGGTAGCTCAGCTTCAACCATTCTTCCATGATTTTAATGTGAACATTAAAAGGCAAGAAATATAATGTCTTTCGCACCATCTCTTTGAAGTGATTACAATCTATAACAGTAACCCTCAAATAAGCAAGATTTCCCTGGCTGGGAGGTTTGGTAAATTTCCAGATTGTTGGCAAACTTTACGACGCCAAATACGAAGAGTAACTTCATAGCGGTGTTACCGAAAATGTCAGAATAGAACTATTAAAAATTCAGGTTTGGCGGCATTATATACATGTTTTAAACATGCAATAAAATACTTTTTAGACTGCAAACAACCCCTGTTCCTTCACAGAGCGTTTTCTTTTTCTTTGATTTGGAGAAAGAAGTGTTTCACTGGCTGGGAGGTTTGGTAAATATCCCTATTGTTGCCAAACTTTACCACGCCAAATACGAAGAGTAGCTGATAGCCATCGCTAATTTTTTAACAATAATAGTTCCATTCTGACATTTTTGGTAACACCAAATTTTGAGGAATTCAACTGAATAAAGTTAAATTCCCTCCGACTTCTCGGAACTAAAATTATTATATCCTTTAGTTCAAATGCGCTCCATCTTTTAAACTCCACTTAAAGTCATGTTAAAGTTTAAATCAATTCGCCAAATAAATCAAAAAGACAGAAAATTAAGAAAGAAATAAGAGATATTAAACATTGGAAATTGAATAAATTTTCAAGGCTTAAATCTATACGCACAATTTTAACCACAAAGTAACTTCAGGGACAAAAGAGCAGCTGATCAGGAAAATGGACCTAGTGTTTCAGTACTGCGTACATAGTTAAGCCTTGAAAATTGACTAAATTTGATTAATTAATATCTCCTGTCCTAATTAACGGACAGAAACGTGCTAAAACTTTTCTTTTTCAGAAAAAAACCCTTTCCAACGATATATAATGTTTTGGGGTGGGGGAAGGTTTTCTCTCCTCAATTATGGCGGATACACCAAAAATGAGACTAATTAATTAATTTAAAAATAACTAATTCGAAATTAAAAATTTGGGCTTCGAGGTGCATTACAACGGGATACGTTCGAATTTTCGAGCCAAGTTTCATGTCTGTAGGTGCTGTGGGGGCTTCTGGCCAGCGGTTACAAACAAACACCGTCATCTTTATATATATAGATGAACGTGGTGCCAGCAGCAATCAAAGGGGCAGCATGGCAGCAAGAAGATTAATACAGGGTTCTGAAATTTTTAACGCCTCCACTTTAAACTTGTCTAACGACGAAACTATTGCTCAGGAATTAAAGAAATTCTGGTTAGAGCATATTGAAGGGATAGGAATTATTTTTCAGAAAAAAGAAAAATACTAATCAAGTTTCGCCATCAGAGGGCATTTTTTAATGAATGTAGTCAAACATAACACATTTACCATACATTTATGTAATTTTTTGTAAAAAAAATACAAGAACAAAGCATGATATTTGACATGAGGGCTATCATTTTCGGCTTCTTTCTGGAATTGTAAGAAAGCATGTTCCACAGTCGACCACTGTGTACGCACTGGAAATGCTACCAACATGTCAGGAAATGATGTCTTTAAGATCAGGCAAATCTTGATTCGTGAGTTGTTTCTTATACTTCCATCGCTAGAAGTTGACATGAATTGAAGCCTCGGGATTGAGCGGTGGTAGAATAATGTTCTTCTGAGAAGTGAATTTTTAGGATTTTCCCAACACGATAGCTAATTGGTCGAGGAGTTGCAGCTCGTGAAGGAGTTGAAATTTAAATAATGGGCCAGTCCTAAACGTGAATTCAATTAAAAATTCCCTCTCATGGGTTGATTCTGATGTTTTTTTTAATTATTAGCTCAAACTAATTTCCACCCATTCATTATGTTGTACAAAAAATTAAAGTAGGGTCATTTATTTAAGGACACCCTGTACTTTTGTGACCAATCATAAGAGCAAACGTCAAACGCAAAATTTATACTCCGTTCCAAAATATTTCTATCACTTGAATTTTATTCTCTGTCAGATTCATATTGTTCATAACGTTAAATATAAATAACAGATTTAAATTATTTTGCTGTTTTTACTTATTAGAAAAAATATTGAAAGTTTCTCACCTGAACAAATCCGAGTCCATGAATTAAGCTTCCTTCTTTAACCCTTTTAATAAAGGCATAACCAGCACCATTGTCCGTTATAGTTAATCCTAATGCATCTTCATTTTTTGTAATTTCTACTTCTTTTGCTTGACCTTTACGATGAACAAAGATGAAGTCATCTAAACCTATTTGGCCACCGAGAAGTTTGGACATGTCCACTTTGTGAGTATTTAGTGTGCAGAACATAATCTGAAATATACGATGAATGAAATAAATTAGTGTCTTGCATGATAATCATATCATTGTAAACAAAAAAATATTTTTGATTGATTATGCATTAATGCTTAATTTTCCCAGTTTTATAAAGTTGAGCTGGTCTGACTGAAAGCAACTATTTTAATGCAAAGACTATTCTTTCTCCCTAAGCGGTTTTTCAAGATCAGCCGGTTCTGTCTTTTCCCGGTATTCAAATATGCTCTTTTTTTTTTCCCTCAGATGAACGTGAGCTTTACCCCAATCCCTCCTTTAAAAAAAAGCTGCTTTTCATCTCCTTTTGAAAACAAGTCCTCCATTTTTAAATAAGGACGGATTGCCCCCTTTGCTTGATAGTTAGGAGGATAAGATGATTGTCACCTTTCTGATACTGGCAAGGTCAACGAATTGACTTATCACACATGAGGTGGCTCTAAATAATTACTTCTAATGAAAACAGGGGGAGGGGGGTTTAATTTAATAATTGATACATTTTTTCATTTCAAGGATATTTTTGTTAGAATATTCGTGATATATTTTCACGGAAAGAATCAGCTATGAAACTTTAATTTTCAAACTTAGTGAATTAGGATACATAAATATGAATGAATTTCGAAAACTTCCAGAAGTCTCTTCCCCCTCCCCCCCCCCTTTTTTCGGGAATCTCGCAGTTACTTGAAAGTATTTTATAGAGAGTTGATATATATATATAATGTCTACTGTTTTTGAAACTTCTCTATTTCAAACAAAATCAACTTTGAAATTACTTCGCAAAGTCTTATTTAGAATGAAAGTTTCGTCAAAAAATGTGAAGTACGTTTTTAGTGACGTCTTTTAGTTGCTGATTCGGTGCAAAATTCACAATTAATGTTTTTATTATAAACTGTTCTGTTGTTTTTTTATGGAGAAAACATATAAACATTTTATTATCGAGAATATAATATATGTTTCGAAATTAAAAGGTTAGCTCGCCAGAACGCGCTGAAGTCTTACTTAAAATACATCTTCACCTGAGCATGAGAGAACCAGCGTTTGTTCCAGGTGTTTTAACACTCCTTAAATTTTCAAAAATGTAATTTTTTGAAATGTTCAATTCAATAGAAAATTTGTTATCCAGAAACAATAGTATTCACTCTATTTTTCCATCTGAACAAATGTAAAGCTAAATATTAAGCAACGAAAACAGTTATAAAATTTCAAGCAATAAAGCATTCATGATGCAGTACGATCTATCCAGGAAAACAGAAATATGTCCAGCAATCAAAGAATTTCATTCGTATAAAAATTGCTTAATTCCATGTGGCGGGGTAGATTTCATACAAAGTTTCCATAATCGGTAAATTTGAAGATATAACTACAATATTATAATTTTTAAATGCCCGAAGGCCCATTTTCATTAGGTGTACGTGAGTTAGTGTACCCATCTATGATCATTCGGGAAAAAATTATTGTCGGGGTTGCCCCTGAGGGTGTGTGTCACTTGTGCGTATCCTGCATTTGCTCTTTAATCCAGAAATTTTAAATTTTAGCTTCAATTTTAATTTATTCACGCAATTTGTAATACCATGTCAAATATGAACGTCACTTTGACTATACTGGGCAGACAAAGCGTCTTTAAAATTTAGGTTGAAAAAACATGAAAATGAAAAGGGAAAAATAGCGAAACATTGGTTAGGACACAGGTCGTAAATTTCATTTTCCGAGGCTGAGAGTGTTTACAAACCTTCCGTTGTTGGGGTTAGCTAGATTTTTTAGAAGCTTTCTATATACACAGAAATTTTAAAAATATTTGTAAGGAGTCTTTTGCAGTATCTCACATTCCTCCTATTCTATATGTTAGAATTTTCATTTTCTAATTTCTCTACGCCTAATCGATGCTCAGCGAAAACCTGATTATTTTTGGAGTAGTCTCTAAATTATTTCAACAGCACTTTTAAACAGTAATGATTTCCATTTCTCAGTTTGGAGCTGAAGAACTGTCCCCTCGATACCAATCTACCCTTTTTAACATTGTTATTTGCGTCTTTTGACGTTGCGCTTAATTTAAGAGCAAGAATCTGAGAGAGTGTCAAGCCTGTGATTCATGACGTCTCAGATTTTTTCCAAAAAATTACCAAATGTTTATTATCTTATGGAAAGACCAAATCCAGAATGTTTTGTTCTAAAGTTGAGTTGTTTAGTTTTTATGGATCCTTAAAGGTGAAGGTGCGGCATCAAAAATTAAGCTGATTTTCAAGACATGGAAGTTGCTGTGAGCCAAAACTCTTACCAGGAACTGTTGAATTCCAATTTTCTTTTTGTACACTGCTCCACATTGAAAATGCAACACCAAGAAGGAGTGGTCAGAAATTCATGCAAATTTTACCGTAGACGTACGTCACTGAGTTATGCAAATGATATGAAATGCGCAGCTCTCCGACGCACGTGAAGTAAGATATAAGAGAATGAAGTTGAAAAGTGGGCTATGTTCATGTTGGTTTTTCTGCCAGACTAATTATCGGAGAAATTTGGTTTTTGTCTCGAAGGATACGTGTGACAGGAGGAAATGCCACGCCGTCCTCAACGAAGACACTTCCAGCATATAGACGACTTTACAAGGGGTATGGTGATCGGACTGAGAAGGGGAGGTTGGTCCATACGTCAAATTGCAGCTGATACCCACATGGATGCAAGCACTGTGTATCGGCTGTGTCGGAGATGGTTGGAAAGAGGAAATGTAGCCACATTGAGGGGTGCAGGTGCAGCCAGAGTGACGTCAGACCGCTTGGATCGACGGATTCACCGACAAGCTGTGGCGGACCCGCAAGTCACTTGTACGTCGATTCTGCAGCACATGCAAGGTACCCTGGATGTTCCTGTGTCGACCAGAACCATTTCCCGTCGACTGGTGGCACGTGGCCTGCAATCACGGCGCCCGCTAAGAAGACTGCCATTGACCTCACAGCACAGACTCCAACGTTTGGAATGGTGCCGGACCAGAGCGACGTGGATGGCAGAATGGCAAACCGTAGTGTTCTCAGATGAATCCCGCTTCTGTTTGTCCAGCGATAGTCATCGCATACGTGTGTGGCGTCGACGTGGAGAAAGATCGAATCCGGCAGTAACTGTGGAACGCCTAACAGCGCGACAACGTGGCATAATGGTTTGGGGCGCTATTGCATACACTTCCGTATCACCTCTAGTTCGTATTCGGGGCACTATGACGGCCCAACGATATGTAGATAATGTACTGCGGCGGGTGGCAATCCCCTACCTTCAGGGTCGGCCAAATGCAATTTTTCAACAGGATAACGCCCGGCCTCACAGTGCTCGAATCAGCCAACATGCTCTACGAGGTGTACAGATGCTTTCCTGGCCACCATACTCTCCTGACTTGTCACCAATTGAACATGTGTGGGACGTGATTGGACGCCGTTTGCTGAACCTGCCATTGCCTCGTTCAGAGGACAAACTGTGGCAAATGGTTGAAAGGGAATGGAGTGCCATCCCTCAGGACACCATCCGCAGGCTTATTGACTCCATGCCTAGACGTGTTTCTTCGTGCATCGCTGTCCGCGGTGGTCCTACTTCTTACTGAGAAGACGCCGTCCTCGCTCTAAATTTTGCTTATTTATTTTGAAATAAATATCACTTATTGTTCCATGCTGTCTCTGTCTTCTTACCAAATTTCATCAATTTCTGACCACTCCTTCTTGGTGTTGCATTTTCAATGTCAAGCAGTGTATATGGAATACAGAAGGTTCAAACTTTACAAAATGATTGTTAAATTTGAGGTAAGTTGTTGCCGTAAGGTCAGTGAAGGCCCTCAAAACAAGGCCTTTTTGACGTTTTTCAGCATGTTTGAGGTCTAAAAACAGCTTGTACTTTTCAGTGGCCACGGCAAAAGTAGTGTCGTTTGAAAGACCAGTGTAAGCACTTTAAAATAATGTATAAATAACCGAGGAAAGTTCAACGTACTTTTAGTTGCGTAAAGCCGAAATATGAAAAATGTCATATTTTACCGATATTCAAACGGTCATAAGTTCCTCTGCCAACAACATATTGAAATATTTTTTTTGCCAATGTCATACTCTATTCTTTGTCTTAACAGAACAGTTGAGTCCTTTGAGGCGAAATGTTAAAAAATTTTTTACAAAAAATGTATTTTTTCCTGTGCATTTTTTGTAAAAAAAATTTAAGCATTTCGCCTGAAAGGACTCAACTGTTCTGTTAAGACAAAGAATAGAGTATGACATTGGCAAAAAAAATATTTCAATATGTTGTTGGCAGAGGAAGTTATGACCGTTTGAATATCGGTAAAATATGACATTTTTCATATTTCGGCATTACGCAACTAAAAGCACGTTGAAATTTCCTCGGTTATTTATACATTATTTAAAAGTGCTTACACTGGTCTTCCAAACTTTTGGCCTGGCAACTGAAATGTACAAGCTGTTTTTGGACCTCAAAAACGCTGAAAAACGTCAAAAATGCCTTGTTTTGAGGGCCTTCACTGACCTTACGGCAACAACTTACCTCAAATTTAACATTCATTTTGCAAAGTTTCAACCTTCTATATTCCATATACAAAAAGAAAATTGGAGTTTAGCAGTTCCTGGTAAGAGTTTTGGCTCATAGCAACTTTCATGTCTTGAAAATCCGCTTAATTTTTGATGCCGCACCATCACCTTTAGGGATCCATAAAAACTAAACAACTCAACTTTAGAACAAAACATTCTGGATTTGGTCTTCTCATAAGATAATAAACATTTGGTAATTTTTTGGAAAAAATCTGAGAGGTCATGAATCACCTCATAATGCTAGGCGTGACAGTTTCTCAGATCCTTGCTCTTAACAACGATTATAAATCTTAATATCAAGTATCAACTCTCAAAAACAATTCTTCGTAGTTTGAAAATAATAATTTGTATTTGTTGCGGGTGTGACGTAGAAAGCCACACCCTCAACAGATACAAACTACTAGGTATTGTTCAAATTAAAAAAAAAAAAGAATAAAACTTTTATACTTTTTAATTAAAATATATAATAGTTACTTATATTCAAACATGCAATAACAGCCAAAGACTGAAAATTCTTCGATCAAAGTGCAAATGTAGGAGTATAAATGTGTCACACCCGCAACAATGAATTGAGCAAAATGCTATTTACTCCGTGTTCAGTTTCTGAATCATCTTCGGTTCAAAGCTACCCCTCTGGCTTTTATCTCAAAAACCAAAACGTTTATTTAAAGTCAAGAGCAAAAATGAATCTAGCGAGGTCATCGACAATTCGTTGTTTTTTTACGTGAAAGAGTTCCTTTCCTACAAAGAGCATTCGAAATGGTCACTCATCCTCTGATTTCCAGAAGCTCCGAGAGAATGGCATCTTTTAATACAAAAGAGGTCACATCCACGAGTTCACAAAGATTCGCTGAATATCTATTCATTGCTTTGAAGAAGAAAAAGAAAGGATGTTTTTCGTCGATATTATCTGATTTTTTTCTTCTGTTTATTCATAAAGTTGAAGGTAAAGATAGATGCTCACGCGCTTATAGAGCATTTGTTTTAAGTTATTTATCTTACAAGTTTGTGTGTGTGTGTGTTCTTTTTAGAAAAAGGCTATAATTTCACGAAGGACCTAAACCATCAAGGTATGAAAGAAGTTGTTGACCTTTAGAAAGATGGGAGATGGAAAAGATAGGAAAAACGAAACACTTTAGTAAAATTTTAATGTGACGTCATTTTATACCGTGAATGTTGTTGATGGATAAAGTATGGAGGAAGTGAGTCTTGAAAGGATTTTTATTATGCGTAAAAATTGATTGATTGTACTATAAGGAAAAGGTTACGGGTATGAATTTTAAATCTAAACAAGCTTTCTTCGTTCAATTTCGATAATAAAAGTTACTGAGCAAGTTGCATTATGAAGTTTCTCTAAAAATTTGGACATGTTTGTGTAAATAGCGAAAATACTTAATATTCTTTGAAGGCTCAGAAAAAAGAAAAGTTTTTCTTGAGCTTTCCAAAAAAGAATAAACAGGACTATTTTTTGAAAAGTACAAGAAATAAAGTCTTACTTTTTTTAAACAACAAAAAATTTGCGTTGGTATTTCACACTAGGGATGCACCGATAAGCAAATTGGCCGATGACCGATTACCGATTAATCGGTAGTTGATAATCGGCCGATTAATCGGCGCAGCCGATTAGTGATCATGATTATTATTTTTAATCACACGAACTTCTCCATCACTTTTTTCCCTTTCACAATTTCGATTTTAGCAATAGTTACTAATTTATTTCTGACAGACGATTAATTTTTCTAATTTTCCCAAAATAATTTTAAATTTGCATCAAATTTCTTTGAGTTAATTTACATGTTGGTGCTTATAAAGTTGCATTATGTTAACCAGACATGAAAATCTAAATAAATAGGGAGGAGGCTGCGGTGAGCAGGCTAATTTAAGTTGCACTTTCAATGTAATTTTATGTGATGTAAATTTGTTTAAATAATTGATAGCCATTTAATCCAAGACTTTCATTCTTTATGAAAATTATAGTATCTAAAAGCGCTGTGTTAAATTAGAAAAATACCGATACATGAAAACAGTTGCAATATTGTTTCTATGTGTTTGCAGAAAATTACATATGGTTACTAAAACAAATGTATTTATCATAATTTCTTGTAAAATAAAAAATATTTGTACCCGCCGATTAATCGGCCCAATTTTGCCGATTATAAATAATCGGCAAGGTGGCCGATTATGGCCGATTAATCGGTACTACCGATTAATCGGTGCATCCCTATTTCACACCAACGTGACACATATTCTTTGATATTCTAGAATTCACATGGGGGGGGGGGGTAGTGTCCCGATATCAGGGACGCAATTTCCCTAAGGGGATTTCCTCACAAAAATACAGTTTACATCGAATCTTTGCTAAATTGTTTAATTGTGGACAGATGTAATTTGATGCTTAGGAACTCACATAGGGGTTTTTCGTTTTGCTATGCGAGGGGGAGGGGGGGGGGTC